>JAUCMS010000079.1:12176246-12198865 GCA_032357445.1 Enteromius radiatus | reverse complement strand
CTTTTATATAAAAGTGTAACTGTTACCATCATGGAGAGAGATGTGTAGAGGAGTGACTCGTTGTTATTGCAGACAGTGCATTTGTGAAGCGTTTCATATTTGATATGCCAAGAATGCAGATCGCTGTTGTTCAGTCTGCTAACTGCCCCTTTAAAGGTCTTTGCACGGCCCTGGTGTATTCAAAATTTTATGTCAAACTAGGCTTTTGTATATGCACGATTAGGTGAATATAACCCCTGAATTATGCAGGGTCATATTAACGTCCAGAAAAGGACATTTTCAGACGTGCACGGACCGTGTAGAAAAGACGTGTGATTCACGTTCAGATGACGTCAAAGACGTCGGTTGGATTTTCATTTTGGAACTATTTTTCAACCATGACGGGACGTGACGGAGGGATGTATTTTCAACGGTAATCGGACGTCCAAATGTTTGCTGGGTATATGCAAGTATATGTCAACTTATTCTACTAACCCTAAACAGTAACCCTAAACAGAAACCCTAACAGTCTACTCTGAGAGTTAGTAGACATGTAGTTGAAAATTATTTTTCATCAAATAAATTTAGCCTCTCTGAACATAAAATATTGCTTTCACAACATTAATATATAGGGAATTTCATGTACAAATGTAATTTGTTTCGGAACTATAAAGGCTCCTTTCAGAGGAAAGGAACAAACTTGTAAATGGGTATATTGGTCGGAGTATATCAGTACATATTAACAGTTATACTAAACCATTAGCAGTAACCAGTGCTAGTTTTTCTTAGAGTGCCCTGATAAACAGACTGGCCATCTTTGGATGCATACAGTGCACAGCACTCCTATTAACTCCTAGTGATCAATATCATTTTCAAATGATATGACACAAAACATAAGAATGCATCTCACTTCCAGTAGTTCGAAGTGTTAAATTAGGTCTTTACGTTAAAGTTATTGGCTATTTTTGAGCTAGAACATATTATTAAGCTAACACTAAGTTATGGGTTTCTCATTTTTAACAAAAAACATAAACTTCTTTTGATCACTTGATTCTGATGAAAATCGTGAATATATGTCAAGATATGCTTCCAAACTTATAGGAAAGATCTTGGAAGGCTTGAAGGCAGCAATCGTCCAATTACTGTATTTATATATTTCAAATAGTCTGTACTGTGTAATTCATGTTTTCTGACACTGACAGTGGATATAACAAAGAGGCAGCAGAGAGCTTCAGTTTCTTTTCCCAAGCCTGCTGGCTAGATTTTGACCTGAAGACAGACAAAGTGAGACACGATGAGAAATATGAACCATACTCTACATTACATGCGTAGGCTAATCAATATACTATAAAAATAACTCTCTAATTGAAGAGGTCAAGATTACTCATGACCCTTAAGATTTCTAGCGCCGACTTTCTTAACATCAAGGAAACAGATACGTCTCTGATAAGTAAGTAGTCCTTCCTTTTGGTTCGGATTTACAATGAGGGGCTGTCAGTTCATCATGTTTATTAACTGGATTTCATTTTATCTTCTAGTAAAAGCTCCATATCTCCATTACAATGAGGTGATCTTTCACTGTATGCAGATATTTTATTAAAATCTGTACCTTTCATTTAATATGAATGTGATTGTGCATACCATGTTAATAACATGTTACTTACATATTAATAAAACATAAATGTTTAACATTAGTCCCATAGAATAAATATCCTTCCATGCCTTTTTAATAGACACTTGCTAAACACAAACAGAATGATAATATGCTGAAGATGTGTTGCTGTTTTTGTGAGTTCAGGTTTTGGAAAGAATGGTGAATGATCATACGGCCAGAGGCGATGCTGGTGATTGAAGCATATGGCTTATGTCAACAATAGCTGTGTGGTTTATGTTTTGGCATTAAAGGATTTGGTGGAATTACAGAGTGCTATAGAGGTTTTTTAGACATCGTAATTGGTTCATTGAAGGCTTGCAGCCAGCTGCTTCAAATTGGAGCTCAGCATGGGTTAAGATACAGTGTAGCAAGTCAACGGTCTATATATTGGGGTTATTTCATATGTTATATGATCCATATATTTTATATCAATCTATTGGAAGTAAAAAGTCTTGGTACTTACTCACAGATGTATTCTGCTAAATCCAAACACATTAATATTGTCATCTACAGTACATTACCATTGTAAACTCTCAGTAATTCAGCTGATTCTAAAGATTTCATTGGTCATGTTCATCATAGTATTACAACAAATACTAATAGTCCCAACCTAAACTCTTTATATAAATGCGCTTTGTTGGAAGCACATACTGATAGATAGCATTTCGGTTGCACTTTATTTCCAATAACTATAAGTAACTTTGTAACTACATGTAAACTAATAAACTACATGTCTACTAACTCTCAGAGTAGACTGTTGGTTTAGGGTTAGTAGAATAAGTTGACATATACCTGTAAAGTTTCTGATAGTCAGTTTGTAGTGTATAAGTATATTAAGCAGACAGTCTACTAATACTTTAATGGTTGTTAATTGACATGGAGTTGCAAATTTACTTACTGTTAGTAGATTGTCTAAAGTGGCCCATCGAAATAAAGTGCTACAAGCATTTCTGTTGCTGCGTTTGGATCAATCCATGATATTATTGAACTCTGATCAATGTCACAAAATTGAGCTTCTCTCTAAAGATTTTTGAAAGAACATATAAATTGGCTGGGTTTTGCACTTAACTTAAGAAGTAATCACCAAGAACAATTGTAGAAACATTAAAAACCACCCAGAAGGCTTTAGCTATACTACGTAGGATCATCCAGCCAAATCCAGACAAAATATTTTATGAGGTGGCTAATTTGTATGGCCTCACTTATACAAATGTATAACATTTTTGCTAAATTGTATGTATTTTACTAAGTTTACTAAGTATATTTGTATGAATGACCAACACAGTCTCACAACCAATTCATAAGTATGTGTACAAGGTGCCTAATTCATGCTAATTCGTACGACCTCACTCTTACGATTTTGTACAATTTCTCTAAACCCCAGTGATTGGTAGGGTTAAATTCGTATTCATAAAAATTCATACAAATTGGCAACTCAGAAAAATACGTACAAATTTTTGCTAAATTGTACGAATTCATACAAGTGTGGTCGTACGAATTTGTATAAATTAGCACCCTTGTAAAATATATATGAATTGCAATGAGTTCGGGCTTGAATGACCTACACCTAACCCCGGCCCTAAACCTACCCGTCACTGCTCAAGACAAATTGTACAAAATCATACTTTTTAGGATTTTTAAGAGTAAATCCATTGCGAATGTTTATCAAGTGAAAAAAAAAAAAAAGCTTGTAAACCCAGTTGGCATATGGGAAACGGCCATCGCAGTCTCACGACCAATTCATATTCATACAAGGTCCCAAATTCGTGCTGATTCGTACTAATTCATACGACCTCACTCGTACGATTTTGTATGATTTGTCTAAAACCCGGGATGGGTAGGTTTAGGAATGGGTTTAGATTTAGGTAATTCGTACAAATTCCTACAAATTGGCAACTTGTAAAATACGTACGATTTACACGAAATGAGGTCCTATACGAATTTGAACGAAATTAACCACCTCATAAAATATGTACGAATTGCCGTGAGATCAGGTTGAAACGGCGGGTTTTGTCACCTCTATTAAAATAGATTCTAACCCGGGTTTCTGTTGAGGACGTGCATGACGATGTCAACAGTGCAGTGAAACAGTAAATACAGCAAAGACATCCTTGGATGCAAGCCAAAGGCAAATTGCTATATCAGACTGAAAGTGAAAGAGTGAATGGGAACAGATTATGTCTGCAAAGAATTTCTCTTTTCTATTCTTTCTCAGAATCCCTCTCTTTCCTCTGTAAGGTATGTATTATTCTGATGAGTCCGCGCTCGTCTTAATTAGCTGCAGCGGAGGCTCATGAGAGGAAGGAGGCTGCAAATGCAATAACGTGGTTTGCTGAGCCGTAACTCGACACTGCTTTAAACCGCGGCGGAGATGTGGCTGGCTGCCGGCAGAGAAAAGGAGCATGGGAGCACAGTACCTTATCCGAAACCTCTTCCTCACTATTACCTCTCACCCACACATAATTGAGGGCTGTGGAGGATAGTCTACTTTATTTTAATCTACACGTCTGGGGTGTATTCTCCTCTGCAGATAGATGAAATGAGGCGGAGAATGATGATTTTGTAGAAGACGAGGTGCTATTTTATATTAGGCGGTCCTAAGTGCTCGGGTAACTTTAATTCACTGTGTATGCCCATGTCGTTACCTTTTCTGTAAGCGCTCATTGGTATTCTTTCACTTCACAGTCTTTTTTTCCTCTTTCTTTAGACAGTTTTGCACCACATTTTCACCGGTCATGGGGGACGCCACTCGGAGTTGCACAAAAAACGTCCGTCACGGATTGTCTTCCTCCCAAATTTGAATTAGTGCTCTGATTACACTGAGAGGGGTGAGCGGGACACAGATGGATTACGGACGGGATCTGTAACTGATGCCGCTGCCAGCTTCAAATGGAAAAGACAAACAGTTAGCTGGCATCTCTCATTCTTTCACACATGCTTGTAATAATCATGTTTGTGTGGTTGCCCCGAGTAAATGTGCTCCCTGTTTTGAAAGGATCATCTTACAGATCAAAAATCTATCTCTCTCTTTCTTGACGAAATTGTAGTGGTGCTGACTGGTGGCCAGGGCATTGTTTGGGAGTTAAGGTGTTCTCAGTGGTTACTGGATGGTTTATAACACGCCGAAGTCAAAAGAACCCATGCATGCCCAGTTATGTATTCTATTCTGTTGTGCCCTTCTTTTAAGTATATGGGAATTTTTCTCATTGAAATTTGTCCATGCCTACAGCACATTTTTTTGCAAAACCTCAATGCAATACTATCTTATGACCTCAAAACATTTTATCATAGTGCATGATTTGTAAACTCATACATTTTGATGTGTGCACTTAATAATTTGCATATGCATGGCTTTTTGGACATGGTAAACTTGCTCGGTAGCCCACATGGTACAGCATTGCATTTGCAATGTTGAGCACTCCGGTTCGGAAAAAAAGAAAGAAAAAAAACCTCAAAGACGTGTACAAGCAAGCAAAACAGCATTTTTTCCCCATGTTTGCTTTTGTTAACACTGGTTTGGTTTGGTTTGAGCAGGGTTTTGAAACTTTAGCCCTTGAGGTGCACTTTCCTGCTGAGTTTAGCTCCAGCCTTGGTCAAACTCACCTGTCAGTAGCTTTCTAATAATCCTGAAGGCCTTGATGAGCTTGTTCAGGTGTGTTTGATTAGGGATGGAGTTAAACTCTGCAGGAAAATGGACCTTGAGGGCCAGAGACGTTGTAGAGCCTTAACCTTTTAGTGTCACTTTTAATTTTTTCACCGGACAATTTCCAAACGCCTTGATACATAAAACAAACAATGTAATTAAAACTTACCAGTTTCAAATGAAAATGAATGCCATTGAATCAACATTTCAAGCAACATATAACATTTTGGAGAAATGTTGCATCAGACACATTTTATAGTGAATCTGGTTTGGATTTACACTTTATTAACACTTTATTTTAAGCTGTCCTTATTACACATGTACTTTTATAATAACAATGACTTATGCATAATTACATCCAAGTAACCCAAAAGTAATAGCACATTCATAACAAGGTGTATGATTTGAGGAATAATGTATCTTACGCTCATGCTGGTGCACCATTAGACATCATCAATAACACTCTGTTCTGTTTTTGTCGATATTAACAATAAAATATCCATATATTGTAACCTGTATCCAAGTTGACTGTTTGCCTACACAATAGCCGGAGGGAGTAATCTGTTATCTTAACTTTGCTGCCGCCAAATGTTCCTGTGAACGATACCGCTGCATCAAAGTCAGACGTCTTACCTTGTTTGTTTACTGTCTGACTCTCATACATTTTAAAATGAAGACCAACGTTGAGTGTCTGGGAAAAGTGAAACAAGACTAATGGGAAGACTATAATTTTGCTGGTGCCTACTCTAACGGAAAGTGACAAATCTGTATAAATTCTCCAGATAACAAGAGGGCAGGCAGCTTTATGAAGCTGAGGCTGACTAGCTGGTAAAATTAAGTTGTCAGTTAAGTTGAATTTTTAGCACAACATACTAAAAGTACTAACATTTCAGTTGTTTATTTGTTTTTTTTTCAACTGGCAGGTGATTAACTTAACTTAAATTACATTCAAGGCACACATTTTATCATTTTATATATTTTCTGGGAATGAAATCCATGACCTAGATGTTGCTAGCATTGTGTGCTAGGCACGCTAGCTAAGAAATGCAATTTATCGAGAGTATCCTAAATCAGTCTAATTATACAAGATCACATGTTCAGAAAGTTAGTCACCAATTAGTCTGTTTTATTAGCTATTTTCACTGTATATATGATAATTAAGTAAAATGCGTCTGATTGATATTGTGATAGGTAGCCTTAAAAGATGCAGCAGTTACCACAGTTACAGCTTTTAGTGAAACCTAAGCAGAATTTTAATGGCTTTCCACCATCCCATAATTTCAGCGATAAGAGCTGGAAAGGACCAGAGGCCAGTATGGCGTATAAATCTGTCTCATAGCAATGGACTGTGTGTCTAAGAGAAACAGAGTGCAAGAGATAGCGAAAAAGTGTGTGTAGATTCATCAGAAGCACTTAAATTAGTCGCATTTCAATAGTCTTCCAGGGTCCCCTGGTGGATTGTTGCCCTTTGAATAACAATAAGATAAACCTCGACGTCTCCTCCCAAATGGACGGCGTCCTTTTTAGATGTCCCAGCTCTGTCAATCAGTTCATATCGTCCTTTTTACTGTCATTACCCTTCCGATACTAATAATGTTAGAAACAAACAGTGAGCAGATAAGGGGCCTTTTAAAACAGGATGCATTATTTAGCACCAAGCGCTAATGGTCCTGATCGGCGTGGGACAATTGAATAACATCAGCCGATAAGGAGCGTTCCCTCTCTAGATCGGCCTCTGAAACCATAGATAGCACGCTCGAGCGAAAGGTTTATCGGGGTGGCGGCGTGTAAGAGAGACTGTCCCATAAAACAACGTTAGCATCAGAAATTCAGATTACCGCTAGTGTAAGATGGGGTAAGACTGTGCTAGAGGAAGAAGAAAAATCAATGGGGAGGTGGTCAGTATTAATCTAACATCAATATAGGCAGTATCTTTTACTTTTCATGGTAATTGCCCCAGTGATCTCCTAAAGTGGCTCTCAAGTGCTTTAAGGGCCAACTGATAGCATCTTATCGGCCCGCAGAAGGCCTCAAGAGGGACAGGGGTCCCGGGCCTGTGTGTGTAAGAGAGTGTGTGTGTATACCAGTGGCGACTGCTGCTGTTCAATAGAGGAGAACCATAGATGTCACTGTGGCAAAACGTGGAGTTGGGTATATCTATATACATGCAGAGATATAAATGTAGTTGTCTGCAGTGTTGTTCCTTAAAGTGATATTATGTAAAGAAAACAAACGGCACCTATGGTCTGTTAAACATCACGGACATGCAACAACCATCCAACCTGAACTCATGGCAATTCGTACATATTTTACGAGGTGGCTAATTCATACAAATTCCTCATTTGTGAGAATTCATATGATTTATTCTAAATCGTCCGTTTTTTACGAGTTGCCAATTCGTATAAATTTGTACAAATAACCCCACCCCTAAAACTACCCGTCACAAGGTTTTAGTCAAATCGTACAAGTGAGGTTGTACGAATTAGTACGAATTAGACAAATTTGGGACCTCGTATGAATACATAAGAATTGGTCGTGAGACTGTGTTGCAACCATCACAAAACCACAAGGATGTATCAAATGTGACATTTGGGAATCATATGCATATATTAATGTAGCTGATAAAGCATTTTATTGATCTATTGTAGGAATATAAAACTCTATAATATTTTACACCTTTCTTTGTTAAAATACTGAATTGCATATAAGAGTGATATGTAATGTGTATATTTTTATTAACTTTAAATTAATCAATGCATATATTTATTTTCATATTTTAGGTGTATCCATTTGATATTTGTATATAACTAATATATAATACTAAATACTAAAAGTGAATTATTGTAGTTATCTAGTATTATATTGTACATGTATAAATAATTAAATATTATTACATTTATTTATTTTTTTTCATATTAGTTTATTTGAAATGTATAGATATTATATAGTTTATACATTTTACAAAATGCTGTAATGTACCAGGACTGATATGTAATATAGTATATATTTTTTATTAATTAAAAATGTATGTGTATATATATATATATATATATATATATATATATAATAGATTTGTGTTTTAATGTTACAATAAAAATATTACAACCAAATAAATGAAAGTTTATGAGAGTATGTAATATAAATGAATGCATACAGAGAGAGAGAGATTTGATAAACATAGATAAACATTATTTTTTTTAAATCACTGGTGTATATGCACAGGATCTATAAGGAAACAACTAAGCTTCATGTGTTTACCTTTCAACACAATTTTTTTTTTGTCTGTGTCTTTCTCTCGTCTTTTCGGTCCATTTTTAGACCCAGGGCTTGACGGCACATGCTATTTAAGGGTGGAAGTTATGTCAGCTATGACCAAATGCAATTCTCAATTCATTCAGATGGACGTGTGAGTGTGTGTGTGTTGCAGAAAGGCATCACCACAATTCATCGCTCTGAGCACATTTGCAAGTTTTAACAGTGACTAGTCCAAAAGGCATTTCTCCCACGCTCAGACCTTCATTTTCCAGCAAACAGGACTCTTTTTTTTTTCTTTTCTTTCGTTTATTCGCTCTCTCTCTCCCCCTCTCTCTGCTTCCTCCCAATAATTCAATCCAATTCAGGGCATGACCGCAGACTCTTACAGTAGCACTAAATGTATTGAACTCTATATTTAGAGAAAAAACTGCTATAGCAATACATCTCACATATCCTTTCAATACATTTTGGTCAAGCTTACACACACCATGCCTTTAAGTCATATTTATTAGATGAGTGCACATGAATGACAAACACTGAGTTCAGGCATTATGAGTTGGAATATGTCAATTAAAGAATAATGTTAGTAGCTAAATGCTATTAAATAAGTTGAACTATAGTTTAAATGTTGACTCTTCAATTAATTTATACTGTAAAAGAGGATCATTTCTGATTTTACTTAATGATTTTAGTTCATTAAAGCAGAAATGTGTAATTCTGAACAGACTGGTTACTAAGAAGGTTTGGTATATTTAAACACATCCAGTGATGTTTTGGTGTAGAATTCTTTTAATGACTCCTAATGATTCCTAAGTATTCTATGACAAACTCTGTTTCTAATGGGTATTTCTAACTTCTCACTGTCATAAAAATGTACGGCTAGTTTAGTTAGCGATATTATGATGTCTCATAAACCTTATAAGTACAGTAATTACTCTTAGTTTATTTAGAGTAGTGATCATTTGTGGTTTACTGAACTAAACTAACACATAAACATGCATTCACACATTTGTACGAATTGCAGGAAGACATAAAGTGAGGAAAGAGTGAATTCAAGAGTTCACGCTTTCCTCTCTTAATCTTTAAAAGAAGCAAATTTGGCATGCTGTCTGGGGAGTGAAAGTTAAAGTTAGAGCCCTAGCGCGGGCTAGGGTTCGGCGTTCGGGTCGATCACCCTTGCCCCCCTTTTAGGAGCGTGACTCGGAAACAAGGCGGAGAAGGGGAGGAGGAGGGATGCAAAAAACGAGATGCTTGTGAAGGGAAAAGCTGGGGTTTTTATGTGGAAGGGGAACCGGTTTGATTGGATTCGAGTTAACAAGGAATGATTAGGAGATCGGCCGCCAGCCGTGCACGATTAGTTCGTTCAGCGATCCTCTCGAAGTTAAGTTATTCGCAAAATGAAAATGTGAAATCCCAGTTTTACAGCAATAGGTGCTATTACATCGACTTGAACAACCATCAATCAATAGATTAACTCTCGAATTGAGTTCATCAATGAGGTTAATATTTATATCAGTTTCACACCAGTTCAGCCTGAATCTGGAGGTTTGTACTTGCGTTGCTACGGGATTCCTTCTGTGGTCCTCGCTGCAGAAAGGGGTTTCCCGAGGTTGTTGATTGGCTGGAAGTCAGTTGTCGTTAAAGTCTTGGGAGACTGATGATTGGGCAGTGGCTGAAGTGTAGCAAGTCGTGGTCCTTTTGAAGTTAGTTTGATGCGGTGCAGGAGACAAGGCAGGCAAAACTTACACAAACTCTCATGGAAAGAAAAGAAAGTATAGAAATGAAATAATGAGACTGGATTGGTTTTCTTCTCATTATGGCTACGCGGCAGCAGGCGTGCATGCTGAAGCATGTGGCTCTTAAAGAACGCGAAAGGTGGCAAAGAGCATAGTTTTAAAAACCAGACTAAGAGCGTAATGTTTATCATGTCTTAAGCTTTTAAACTCATCTTTGGACACATCCCAAATTTGTGTTTTAACTAATAGATATCATTCTAGCTCAGGGTGTGGCGATATTTCTCCTCGCCGAATCATAAATCCAAATGTTATCTTATCAGTCACATGGTTTGAATTTTCCTGCTCTTGCAGAATACAATTTTGGACATGATTTCTATAATATGAATATGATACATTTGACTAAGAATTGGTGGAAAGAAACATTTCAAGCAAGAAGACTGAAGCAAAACCCTACTAAACACGGATATTAAACTATAAGCCATTCAAAAGTTATTCAAAATACATATACAATGAGTGATTGACACGTGATGTGGGTTACATATAATATGCAGTTATGCATATCAGTGATTTAAGTCCGGATTAGTGTATTTTAAGCCCGAATAGGTATGAAAAAGCAGTTGTGGGCCAGTTATGTGAACGTGAGGGCAGTTTTTGTGAAGACCAGAGGTTAAAGGTCTCATCAGAGTCCTTTGCACAATCTGACATGCGCTTAAAATTTAACTGGAAATTAGGTGCCTCTTTGTGGAATTCGGCTCCTCATGTTTCAATGTTCCGATCAAATTTTAAGTGTGCACAGATGAGAGGAACCTTCATGGAAAGCTGTCAAAATAAAAGTCTGATTAAACTTGAAGATATGTAAATGTAATTCTTATAATAATAATAATAATTCTAATACAAACATAATATTTTTCATCCATGTTTTAATTCACACGGCACAAGTTCTGTTTTGCAGAACTTTATTTGACAATTGAATTAATAATAATAATAATAATTATTATTATTAAAGCTGTCATTGTCTTAAAATAGGCAGTTACTGTCAAGTAGATGAATGGGCAAACAAACTGAACAATTAACAGGTAAATTAATACGAATACACACACACACACACACACAGTGATTTATGGTGAATTTCATCATTAAGTAAAATAAGTAAAAAAGTCGTATATAGTTCAGAACTTCACACACAGGAGGACCTGAAGGTGGATAAACATACCTACATTTCTACACTAAGCGAGCTGAAATGTGTGTTTTTGTGGTATGTTTGTATACATGTGGAGCTCAAATCATCCCCCTATCAGATTGATTTACAAAGCCCCTTGATGTGGCCACGCCCCCTCCATGATCTGAGATCTGATTGGCTCACATTTCGCAGTGCTTCAGGTGAAGGGCTGATGCCAGGGGGATGGGTGGCATGGAGTGGCAGGCACTGGGTACTCAACTGTGCCAGGCGTTGGCTCCCTGCCCTATGAGAAGATCTCTGGAGAGCTACACACACACACACAGACACACAGCATGTTTTGGCCGTCTGGCTATGCAAGGAAGCTTCACTCACCTTTAGGGCTGTAATACAGCTGGCAGAAGTATGTACCCAGTGTGTGTGTGTGTGAAAGAGAGAGAGAGAGAGAGAGAGAGAGAGAGTTTGCAGATAAATTGTGTATTCCATGAATTCACTCATTTTAGTAAATCGGTTAACACAACATGTTTATTATGTGACACATTTTGTCTACGTATTGTGTGTGCATGCATACATATTAGCTTAGACAGTTATTGACACTATTTTCTTAAATATTCTTGGTCTCATTGTGAAGGATTCATCAGTGCATAAAAAAGACAAGAACAAATGACTTGGAAAGGACTGTAATGGACAGGGTATTGGATAATCAGTGATATCAACAAAGTTTTTTTCATAAACATATGACTCTCGTGAGCTAGTTTTATAGATTGTCTACCGAACTTAGTAAAGGTCATTGCACACTGAGTCCAGACTTTTTGTCTGAAATTTTCGCATGTGGGAAAAGCAAAATATTTATACACTGCCTCCCAAACTTTTGGACATCATAAAAAAAAAAAATTGTATCAGGTTTGATCCGTAGAATGCTTTTTGATAGGAAAGCATATTGAAAAAAACCTGAAAAACGAACACCAACATTTTGGACTGTGTGCACAGACCTTAACACAGCATAGTCTTCATTTTTTTTTTTTTTTTTTTTTACAATTAAAATTACAAATGCGATTTAGTCAAGAACAGTTGTTTTTGTTTTTGTTGTTTGATTTACATAAATGTCAGACAGCAGCAATTTTAGACTGCTGTCACTTTAAGAGCTTCCTGGATCCTATATTCACTCATTTCAGTAACCGTGATACAGACTATAGTCCAAAATCTCTACCATTTCTATGTTTCTAAAAAGTCTACAAATTTCATTCATAAACCCAAAAAAAAAAACAAAAAAAACAAAACAATCCCCATAAACCACATATGCAAGTGTGTTCATATGTGTGAGTATACATTGTATATATAATCCTAGTCAGGTCTGCCCACTTAATCTAAGTCAATTCAATGCATATTTTATATATATATATATATATATATATATATAAAAAAAAAATCTAGAGCAACCTATATGTGCATTTACTTTCCTCTGGCCTTTTTCACACTCAGACATACTGTGATGAGAGTATTTAGCCACAGAGTTAATTTAGCAGAATACTATTGAATTTCATCAGAATGGCTGTGCTATATCTAATGAAAACGTTGGGAAAATCTCTCGGACCATATAAAGTCTTTAGGATTATCCAACATCTATACAAATAAAGCCGTTCATCGCATTAAAGCAAGACACTGTTATAAATAGACTCTAATACCAATGTAGTTTTCAAGGGGACACAAAACTGTCCGTTGCTTGATTGCATTTCCCCTATCCTGCGATAATAATTACGTACCCTCTATAGTGTACCCTAATGCCATGTTCTGTACCATATCACACAGGCATATGATCTGGTTCACTTTTTACATATCCTTACATGTCCTACCCAACACACACACACACACACACGCATTTACTTATTCAACAGTCAATCACTTTTATAAGAACGAAAAACGAGATTCCTCATGGAAGTCTTTCGTTCTTTGCTCTCGCTCTGTGAGATGGCAGTTTGTTGGAACGCTGGGAGCGCAGCTTTACCATGGCAACCTCTCTCTCATCAAAAAAGCCTCCAATCGGCCTGAAATCAGCATGCAAAATGCCACTCAACCCTGTAGCCTTTATTAAAGTTTGCAGGGACTCAATTTGCAGATAGCGATCGTTTTCCTATTAAAAAGCACAGTGTAAGATAGTTTTTTCCCCCTTCTCTCTCTCTCTGTAAATCGGAGGGAGGGGGAGAGCAAAAGAGAGGGAGAGAGAGGGCTAATCAGCATAGGCTGATGTGATTTCGCTGTCACAAATCCCGCCTGGGGCTCACACAGCCCCGTCGAGCTAGTGGAACCGCGGCGGGCTTAGCGGTCGCCGCGGCGACTTAGCTCCTCAGTAGAACGTCCCCCCCCCTCGCCACCACCCCTCTGCACCCACACCCCAAACCCCTCGCCGCTGATGGGGTGCACGCTGATAAGACCGAATGATTCTGATTGGCTGCCTCGCTCATCTCCCGTTTGGAAGTGTTTTTGTGTGTGAGCGTGTGTTTGTGTGACCTGTAGCAGCTACACAGGAAGCTCTTGGGGATGCTTTTATGTGATTCCGTGTCATTTGTTGAGAGAGAGAGAGACAGAGAAATAGAGTTGCCGATGAAAAGGTGATGAGAGGGGGTGGAATTGGGCCACACTCCTGAAGTGACCCTCGCCGGGGGGGTGGTGGGGGGTGGCGAGACATCCAGTTTAAACCCGCCTCGGTCTCTCTTTCCACCCGATTTTCCAATTTTCGCTTCAATCTCTATGACTCTGTGGATGTGAGACAGATCAAAATACGATGTTAAAATGCGCTTTTAATAATCGCGCCTCAAAATCGACACGAAATGGCGCTCCAAACTCATTTGACTTCTGTAGTGGTGAGTGTTTCAGAATGAAATAGTGAATAAAATGATAATAATAATACAAAAATGTAGGGCGTGACTTGATTTTGTTCATTGGGAATTTACTGGATGGTGAAAAGTACTGTACAAAGGCCTGTTTCTGCCTCGGATTAAAAATTAAAACACAACTAAATAAAATCACGTTGTGCGACATCACACATTTGAGATTTTACATTGCACTGTGAGAGAAAATCATAAATGTGAAATTTAATGAGACATAAGAAAAGTGGCAATTGCGAAACTCACACTGTTAGGAACATCACAATGCAAGGGGAAAAAAATTGCGAATACAAAAAAACATCAAACTGTGATATATAAAGTCATAATTGCAAAATTTTATGTCATACTGTGAGTTATAAAGTTGCAATTCCAAAAAAAGTCATAAATATATCACATATTTTAAAGTAACAATTATTAATATGCAATTGCTAGATTTTTCATATTGCTATAAAAAGTTGTAAATATGAATTGTAACATCGGACTGAGAAATATAGTCGCATTTGCGAAATTTAACATCATCCTGTGAATTATAGTATTGCAATTCCAATAAATATGCAAATAGATTTAACATCACAATTTGAGACAGTCACAGTTACGAAAAAGTTGCAGATGCAAGTTTGTGAGTCAAAAAGTTTCAATTTTGAAAACAAAAAAAAAAGAAAACAAACTAAAAGAATTACACAAATGCAAGATTTAAGCTCTCTGTAAGTTATAAAGATGGAAACTTGAAATAGTTACCTAGTCTATACAGTCACAATAACCTATACAAACAAACAAAAACAAAAAAACAGAAACACACCGTTGCCAGGAGTTGCAAACACCACAAAATAATGTTACATTGACTTAAAATATTGCTTAAAAAGCATGCTGAAAGAATTTTTACTATACGCTTTGACAAAAGCATGTGACAGCGACAGTGATTGGTGGACTTTGAGAAAATTGGGAAAAAAAAATGTGGAAGTTTAATGTCACATTGTGAGATAGAAAGTTGAAAGCTCAGATTTTTCAAACACACTAAGTGACATTTGACCTGTGTATTGGCGGTATAACCCTTTTGATATACTTTATATTTGCAGCATTAAAGGCTAATCTACCTCTGCTTAGTACTGTATGTCCATTTTTGTACATTCACAAAATCCCCACAGATCTGTCGTGGGAAACTATATTCACTTCTAAGCAAATACCATGAAATCATTATCAAAATATGTGTGGAAACCAAGGCTTCAGTTTCACTCTGTGTGTGTACGCGTGTGCATATTTTTCTTGTTAATAGAAAGGTTGTAGCCAATCTGCTTAGTGTAACAGTAATTGAATTCGATTCTAATGGCAAGTGGCATGTGTGCAGTGAAACATAACATCAAGAGTGAGAGAGAAAGAGAAGGTCTTAAAACCAGGAATGGTCTGGGTATAACTGAAACTGCAAGGGATAGTTCAAAAATGAAAATTCTGACATCATTTACTTACCCTCATGCCATTCCAAACCGGCAAGAAAGATGTTTTAAAGGACATTTCAGCTACTTTTGTCCTCAAAGTGAAAGTCAGTGAGGTCCACAAAACAAAACCTTTCTTAAAAAATATATTTTTTAATTTCATACGTTATTTTATTCACCTAACATCAATTAAATTGATTAAAAGTGACAGTAACAACATTTATAACCTTACAACATATTTCCATTTTATATAAAACTTTCTATTTATCAAAAAAATAAAAAAAAGTATGACATTTTCCACAAAACTATCAAGTCGCATAATTGTTTTAACATTAATAATGTTAATAATAAATGTTTATGAGCGCCAAATCAGCATGTTACAATGATTTCTGAGAGATGTGACATCATTTCCATGACGTTTAATGACCAAAAATAATACTAAAACTTGTTTAGAAAGCACCACTAATGGCTGAAAAAGCTTTCTATGGTGATTGCGTGTGTGATGGAAAGTGCGATAGAGTAGAGTGTTCCTTTATGACAGGCCTTGTACTTGGCACCAATCTATTGATCTTTTGGCACCATTAGCGTAAATGACCAATCAGATGCAGGCTTCCTAAACCAAAAACCTGTCACGGTCTGATGATGTCATAAAACTCTTAACCGATCCTTATCAGGGTTTACTTGAGCCAGTGCACTCTCTCTTTGTGAGCGCGTGTGTGTGTGAGACACAGAGATAGATACTGTCATCGCTGATATACAGTATTAGCGCAGATACAAAGAATAAGTCACAGCAAACTCCTCCCAGGAACAAGATGATTAAAACATCTTATCCCTGTTTCTCAACAATCAAGGAAATAGGCAGATATGAGGATAGAGAGAGAGAGAGAGTGTGTGTGTGTGTTTTACACCGACCTGGATCAGTGTGATTTCATATTTGTGTGCATTTGTGTGCGTGTCAAGCAGATCCTCGCAATCTCTTCAGTCTTATCGGCATATTTCGCCTGTTTATCGCCGTGTTTATTCCGACGCAAAACCCTCGCTGATAATACACTTCTCCGATGCAAATAACTTCCTAGTTTTTTTTTTTCCAGACTTTGACAACTGTATTTAAATCAAAAGACAGAGTTAAATTGGCTTTTGTGTAAAATGTTGACGCCTATTGCTTTTTACGTATATATATATATATATATATATATATATATAATATGTGTGTGTGTGTAGTGTATATATATATATATATATATATATATATATATATATATATAAAAATAATGCCAGAGTATTTTAGATCTTACCTGATACCCAAACTTAGCAACTACTTTACTATTTATTAGCAACAAAATATGTGTTTATTCATAGGAAAAGTCTAAGTTTATAGTGAATACACATTTCGTTGGCAGAATGTTCATTGTTTATGGTTATGCGTATTTCATTGTAACATAGTTGGTGGTAATATACTTCACCAATGCAAATAACCTCCTATTTTTTGTTTCCAGAATTCAGTTGACATTCAAATTGTATTCTAAAAGAAAGAACAAGAATAGTTTATGCATAGTTGAACTGCTTTGTTTTGAGCACAAATTATAAACAGTGTGCTTTTTGCATACATACTGTAAATTATAGTGTAGACAAAATGAAATGCGTTAATATTTAAAATATCTTCTGTTTGCCCTATGCACATGCATTGTTTTTTTTATTATTGATTTGGAAGATAATGTGTATAATATATTGCACGTAATACAACTTTTAATGCAAATTGCCCTACAGCTGTTTATTTTTAGACATAGCCAAACACACACACAGACAATGTCTAGGTCTTATTCTCTTTCATTCGTAGACCTTGTCAAGAATTCATTTTTTTTTTCTATATTTGTGAGAGACACAGCAGAATGATGAACCAGGCCCAGGTTGAACCTGGGGGCCTATGTTTTGAGTACATGTGCTCCCCACTACACCACAGCTTCGACAGCCATGTATATTTTAACCTAAACCTCTACTTTTTCCCCCTCCAGTCTTCAGTTGAAAACAAAAGACAAAATGCTGCATACACAGTGTAACGATTTTTATTTCGTCGCTATCTATGTCCGAAATCCCGACATGTTTACAGTATATACCAGTGCATTTGTGTTCGTTTCACGTTTCCGAATAGACACAGCAAAGCGCTTTACACTTAAAACCTTTTGTTTGCCCTGACGCATGGCCACGTGAAATCTGCAGGGTTTGGTTGTTTGTGTGTTTACGTGCGCGTGTATATGATATGTTTACCAAATACCTGTTTATAATGCAGAGGAGCGGCAGCATGTTGGCTGGTCTCGGCGGTAAATGGCGGGTATTATTCGTCAGTCTGGCAGTGTCTGGAGGCTGCTTCGCGCAGATACAAGGAGGCAACTGATAAGAAGAGCATCAGAAGGCTAGTTAATTGCCTCCAGTCTGCGGGAGCAGGGGGAATATTTAAAATCTATCGGATTAAAGGCAGATTAAACAGAACCCAGGCACAGGACCCAATGGCGCTGAAAGATTGCAATCAGCAAGGGTAATGGTGGAAGAGAAGGAGAGAGAGCGAAAAAAGAATGGGGCAGAAAGAGAGAGAGAGGCAGATAGGAAATTCAGATCTGCGGCTAATGCCCAGGGTTCCATCTTGTAAGCACGATTCATCTATGTGTAAATCATTTTCTCTCTCTCTCTCTCTCCCTCTTGCGTTTTTTCTTTCTCTCTCTTTTTTTTTTTTCTCAGGCCTGCATTGCTATGGCAGGCGCTCGTTCGCTCGTGCTTGGCTTATCGGTCGATCGGTGAATTAAAACTGCTCTTGCCCCTCGGAGGATTAGGAAGGTTGATTGAAGCCTGTATGAAAACTAGCTAATAAGTGGGAAATGTCAGAGGGGGCACTCTATCGAAACTGTGTACTTTTCATAATAACGCTTACGGGAACGGGGTGCGGATCGGGGATGGCGTACGTGTAGGGAGGGGGGAGGCTTGACACGCCGGGCCTGAAGGATGGAAGGACAGAGGTGTGGTGATGGACAGAACGGACGTGGCTGGTGCAAGGATGGGGGTGTGGGGAAGAGGGCAGCATTTTTGTGTCACGTTGTTGGCATAAAATCGCAAAAACAATAGCGAGGACAAGAGGGTGGAGGTTTATCCTTTATGTTTACACTCTTACTTCGTCCTGGAGCAAGAGATGTAGAAATTGCTGAAGGATGACCTGAGTGGAGATCTCCGATAAGTGAGGACAAAAATGGAGGGACAAAAATGGAGGGATTTTTTTGAAGCACCTAGGAACTTATTAACATCCATGTAAACAATTAGCGGCGTTTGAGTCGGGTGGCACTATTAGTTACTATTACTATTGGTTTTGATACAAAGGGTTTGGGGCTAAAACAATGGTGTAAAATTGAAATTCAGAATTGGTCGTTGTATAAAAAAGGAAAAAAGGTGAAATTTTAAAACACACATAGAATGTATGTTTATTGTGTGTGCGTGTGTATACACTACCGGTAAAAAATTTGGAATCAGTAAGATATTTAATGGTTAAAAGAGATGTTTTTAACATTTGTTGGTTGTCACCGTTCTTGAGGTTAGTGTGTCTACTCCTAAACCGTATGCATAACCCCTGGATAGTCTTGCTGTCTGACCTCTGAATACATTGGGAAAAAAACCCGGTCTCGAAAGACAACACAGAGGCTGCAATACCAAAACACAGAATAGGGGCACAGGATGTGCAACAAAACAATAACAAACTTCGGTCTGCCAATCAGCAAGAAGAGGTGGGGTTTAATATGCGTGCACAAAATAGACAGAGTTGATTGTACAGCGTGAATCTGAGAGAATTTTATTTTATTTTAATTTTTATTTAGACATGTCAGTTTGATGTTAGCTCTGTAGCTGTCTCTCTTGGGTTAGCACCGCCTTTCGTATCAATACGCTTTGCGCGTTCATGGCAGTTACAGAAACACTGGGGGGAGGGGCGAGCTTGCTCTGTTTTGTTTTTTATTTACGTGAAACGTCAGCGGAAGTGACGTCAAACAAGATCGCATAGAGCACCTTTAAGACTATATTCAACCACTTATGTTTATTTTGTTTTCTGGACATCTTAGTCATGTAAGTTGTCTTACAAACAAGTAGAATGTTGTCTACTTATTAGACTAATTTACCAATTAATCATTTGTAAAAAAATCTTCCAAATAACAGAAAAAAATCAATTCGATCTACTTTCTAAAGTGTGTTAGCTGGACAAAAAAGAGGCATGTGACTGTATTCAGTGATTTGGGTTGAGTGAACAACTTTGTTCAAAGTTGAGTAAACTCAAAAAAGCTGTGCAACATGTTGCCTTGAAATTTTAAGTTAAGTCAACTTTTCATTTTTTACAGTGTGCAACTTGATTGAAAATGTTAAATTAATTATAAAAAAAATCTGAAAATATTATTTTTTATATTATATATTTTTAAAATATTGATTTATTTTAATCATCTGTCTTAATTTATTAATTTCTTATTATTATTATTATTATTAATGTCTAAAAACTAGTGTTGCTTTGTTGGTGTGGTGTAAATAACCGCTGTATTTTTTTCTAAATGTATTTTTGTTTTTTTACAGTTTGATCATCTTAACCTTACCTTATACATTATCATAGTTTAAAAATGTTTGTCAAGTCATAGCTAAAACAATAAAATCATATCTAAAAGGCATTTGAGGAGTAGCAAATTCTACATCCCTAATCCTACCAATACATAAACCTAACAACTACCACACTAACTATTATTAAGCAACAAATTAGGAATTTATTGAAGGAAAAGTCATAGTTAACAGTAAATAAGTGTTCCCTTTTCTAAAGTGATTGATCCTACACAGTGGTCACTCTGTCCTGAGTCTCTATTAGCAACAGAGGACTCAGCTTGAGTTGGCTTAATCTAGCGTTTCACTTTCGTTAGAAAATTTAAGTCCACTTAATGTGACCTTCCACTTGAGTTCTCACGCTTGGTAGCTCTTACAGTAACAGGCATTTAACTCAGCTCCCCATAGAACATTTTACAGCACTTACACACTTCATCTGGCATAAAATCTTTCCTTTTGCTGGCTCTGTTTTTTTTTTTTTTTTAAACTGACAGATTAGCTTCATAAATTATGCAGTATAAGGCAGCGGGCGACCCTGCAAAGTGATAGAATCATTTAAGTGTTAACCGGCTTGCGGGGAGGGGAGGATAATAATCATAAATATGAAACAGATGTCTGCTGACATTTGGGAAAAGAGAGAGTCAAATCCCTGAGCGGCAGGGCAAGCTTTTATCATCCACCTACTGCCTCTCTGTCCATCTCTCCCTCCCTCTCTCTCTCGCTTTATCCCTCACGTTTTCTTATATGGAAAACCCAATGCTCTTTTGTTTCCCTCCCAGTTCTTTAATCTAAATATTCATGTTTTGATTAAAGATGAACTGATATTACCTCTTGGCACCCGTATCAGTTGGTGCCACCTGTGTGGACACACACTAAATTTAATTTCTCGGGCTATAATTAACAATGACATTACCAGTGATCAAAGATTTACCAGTTGTTGTTATAATCACAAAGATGACATCTTTGATTTGGCTGTCAAATCCAGATGATTCACTTTTTAACCAAAACTTACACATTAGAGGAAAAAGTTGCATTATGAGATACAAAGTTACATTTATGATATATAAAATTGCAGTTAGACTGGATATCTGACTTGTATGTCCATGCAGGCTGTCCTCTTCGTCCTTGTCTGTGAATTTCTATGCTGGTGCATGTTGGGTTAATGCTGGTCTGACTGGTAAAACTTGTCAACCAGTACAGGTTTTCGTGTAGCTTTGCTGGTCAAAGGGATACTGTAGTTCACTTAAAAAAAAACTGCCATAATGCAAATGCATTATTTCTCCACACTCATATAGTTCCTGTATGACTTTTTAGTAACACTTTAGTATATGGACCAACTCTCACTGTAAACTTGATGCTTATTAGCATGCCTTTTATTAACATATTGGCTATTTATTACTACTATAAAGCACATATTCTACATGACCATATTTTACATCCCTAATCCTACCTAGTACCTGTACTTAACAACTACCTCCAGAACTATTAACAAGCAGTAAATTTGGAGTTTATTGAGGAAAGTTTAGTTAATAGTTTGTTTATTGTGAGAATTGTGTGCACTTAAAGAGTAACTTTGTTTTTATTTTTACCCTGTTTAGCACAACAGAAGATACTATGAAGAATGTCCAGCCTGATCTCATAGCAATTTGTACATATTTCAAGATGTGGCTAATTCGTACAAATTCAAATGATTTTTGCTAAATTGTACAGTACATATTATACGAGTTGCCACCGAGTTGTACGCATGACCTACACCTAACCCTGACCCTAAACCTACCCATGACTGGGGTTTAGACCAATCATACAAAATAGGGCGAGTGAGGTCGTACGAATTAGCCACCTCGTAAAATAAATGCAAACGGTTGTCAATGGTTGCCGTCACCTGTTCGGTTGGCTTCGCAATATCCTCTCTTGTGTTTGGTAGAAGAAAAAAAACGGTAAGTTATTTATACTAGTCAACATTTGACATAAACAGAGTTGTCCTAGAATCTAAAACCAAAATGTAGAAAACCCCCCCAAAACAAATATATACATACATATACAGTAGTCAACATCTGAAGTTGATAAAAAAAGATAAAAAGTTGACTACTTATTATATACTTATTATACTGTGACGAGGCAGTAGGCCTCGCTGGCCAATCATCGCCCTCTCGGACTTTAGCGCCGCCCTTCTCCAGGTTCCCGGTAGGAGTGGGCAGATGAGAGGAGGGGCATAGGACTGAGTGGGCCTGGGTCCATTAAAGGATCGA
>JAUCMS010000079.1:12144689-12158585 GCA_032357445.1 Enteromius radiatus | reverse complement strand
TATATACAAATATATTATGTAAAGAAAAACTTTTATTTTGGATGCGATTAATCGCGATTAATCGTTGCCCAGCACTACTTTTTACATTTATTTATTTATTATTATTTATTTGGAAAGCTCTGGTTCGAATCTTTTGTAACTATGGCAACTTGTTTACACAAGTGCTTTTTCATTTTAAAACAGCGTTTTAAAATAACCAGAAGATCCATGTTTATACTGGTGTTTCAGAAACAATTTCCATTTACACTACACAACCTAAAATGCATGTCACATGACCATTCATGCACAACCATAGATACGTAAAGTTATAGGTAGATTACCTATTTAGCGGATGCATCTGCGTACTTGGAACGATCATTTTTTTTTTACATTGTGGCATGCAGTGAGATACGTAAAAACGGCGTTGAACAAAATGTGCACCGAGGTACATATTTTTATGAGACCAGGTTGAAAAAAAAGTGTGCAAATGAACAAATTCAAAACTAATTTTCCACAATTATGCAATATAAAGCTATATATTAAAATGATGGATAGATAGATAGTGCTCTGCTGAGTGTGTTCTCGCCCCTCTCATTAGCTGGGTCACTGGAAGGTGATGTTGTCATTAAACATAGCTGTTAGGATGACCCGCTTAGAGCGTAAACACCTGCTTTGTGTCTCTCTCTTTCATACACACACACACCCCTGAATTCCATACACCTCAGCACAAGCACCGCGAGTGTGTGCAAAAGTGTGTACCTGAAACGAGTGGATACAAGTATCCTGCAATTTTTGGATTACATGCAACAACATAATAGGAGATGGCACATATAATGTTTGTATTAGGAAACAATACTAAGCCTGAAGTAATGCTTATAACACTCAAATTGCAAACTGTCACACAAAATAGGGGTTGGCTTTAGGTTTTAATAGACATGGGTTTAGGATTTAGTTAATTCTTGACAAGAGGAAAGTTCCTTTGGCTGTCATGTCAAAAGTTGTTGGGTGTTCTTTATTTGCTTTAAAAGCATACGGCTATGTAGTGTAGAGCATAATGTAAGTAATATAGGTCACACTTTATTTTAAGGTCCAGTTCTTGCTATTACAAGCCAATAATTACAACTTTTCCCTCAATAATCTCCTAATTAGCTGCTTATTAGTTATGTAGTTGTTAAATTGAGGTATTTGGATCTAGAGTATAGTATGTGCTTTATAAGTACTAATAAACAGCATGCTAATAACAGGCATGCTAATAAGCAACGAGTTAATACTGTATTGAGAAGTATTACCATAATATATTACTTTTTTGCAGTTTTGAAGAAAACGTGCATGGTACTGTACTTTCCAATGAAAACCCCTCAACACAAAGGGGTTTTACGGTTAGTTTCCAAGGTCTTGCTAAGGTTATTATTAAACATATTACTATTAAACATGCATCTTATTTGTTTATTTATTAGAGTTTATTGAAGCAAAAGTTGTAGCTAATAGTTAGTTAATGGAGAGAATTGGACCCACAAACTACAGTGTAACCATAACTTTTATTATTGTTTAAATACAGGGGAAAAAGCAAAACAAAACAAGTCTATCATATATAAACTTACTGATTTTAGACCAGTATTTTGGGGAAAATCGGGGACTTTATTGACTTTCTACTATTTTATATACAGAAACATTAAACAAACAAACAAATATGTTATTTATTTATTTAGGTTTTGGTCAAATATTTGAACAATCAAATGTACAAACTGAAAAACAAACATTTTTATGTTTTAATAAATGTATTGAAATTTTATTTTTTATATATAGGCTACTTTTTTTTTTTGTTAATTGATGCAAGGTCAGGTCATAAAATGAAATGTGGTTTTACTCCCAAAATAATAATGAATTATATAAATTATATTGATATACTTCAAAATTAAATGTCAATTAAATATACATAGTACATTGCTAAATACTTGGCACGTGTTTGAAAGAATGAGTTACAAGTGTGTTTAAACCTTATGAGCAGCAGTAATAGTGATGATTGTCTAAGCAAACACAACCAACAACACACACACACACACACACACACACATGGATGTTAGCGTGAATCCCAGTGGACTCGCACCACATTTTGTTACTGCAATCACAAATTAAATCCCATTAAAATGTACAGGCCTGTTAAAGAGGCAGACAGATAAACCCACAGCTTTGAAATGTTCTATTTATTAAGATGGGTGTGTTTATTTCCTTGGGCTAAAGAATCCCCCCTTGTCTAGATTAACCCCCCTGCCCAGTTTGAAGGGGGTAGTATGCTAATGGAGACCCTCTGAGACTGCGCTCGGCTCTGTGTATGTGTGTGTGTGTAGGGGGCAGTATGGTAATAGGGGTCCCGGTGTGATTGAAATCTGTGTGCGGGAGATAACGGGTTTATGTTGGGTTACAAAACTGCCATTAGTGAAGATCACCCTTTACCAAAACACTCTCTCACACACATGCATATCTATTATTAACATTGTATTTTATCACTGCAACACCCCAATCACATGATCACCAACATTTTTTTTTTTTTTTTTTATCCAAAGATAGGAACTAAATAAAACTATCATCTAAAATCATCTTTCTACAAATTTCTCCTGTGTTACTCTCTTTGATGGAATTTCTCTGGGAAAGTAAATTTTACCGAACTGGTTTATGTAAAGGTCATCAGAGAGATTTAAGTCAATTAAAGCCAAAAAACAGTTTTATTTTTATTTTTTTTAAAAACTGGGAACTTTGTTAACGTTTTACTTTTTTTTAAATAAATACAAACATTCAATAAACAAACATATAATATTTATGTATTTATTTAAGCTGGGGACTTTCTACTATTTTATATACTAAATAAATACATGTATTTATTTCCAAATAGAAAATATACTGTATGTAAGCAAATATAATTGTTGGATTTATATGTGCAAAATAACTGATAAATTCTATAATTTAAATAAATGTACAGTATCATATTAGTAGTTCTTCTTTTACTATGTATTATTTGTAGTTTCATATTAATATTTATTAGTGGTTTCATGTTGGTTTTATATTATTTTATACATTATTATTACTTAACTTTTTTTATCTTAGTGAATTTACCTTTTTATGATGAATGCATTGATTTCTCCTGATATCAGTGGAGAATTCCTTTGCAGTTAACACTTGGAATGTATGATGTCACAGTGTACTCCGTCAGGTGGGCGGTGCTAGAAATACCATGTGAATAATGGAATAAGTGTGAGCTGGAGTCATAGATCAAATAAACATGTAGCTATGATGTTGTCATGTGGAAAGTTCTTATCCACCCACTCATATCCAATAGCACTGCAGTCATTGTGAGATTGCATAAGAGAGGATATTTTTACAAACAAAAAAAAAAAAAAAAAATTATATGATGCAGCACAAAAAACACAAATGAGGAAATGGAAAAAGTATTGTTAATACATGTTACGAGTGCAAGAAATATGTACACGGGAGGCAGAAAGAATTTGTGCCCCTAACAGTAGTGTTTTTTTGTATTATTTACATATTGTTATTGAGTTAATGTTTTGAATTATATTTTATTTTTATATGTTCACTTTTCATCTTTATTTTAAAGTTTTAGTAATTTAAATGCTTTTAAGTAACTGTGTATTTAAAAAAAAATAACACAATTATATAATTTTCTAATGTCTAATTTTCTAATAAAACACATTATTTCAGCTTTTTAATTTTTTTTTGCAATAAAAAACAAGTTTTAATCAACAACAACACTATTGATTATATATTGCTATATTTTTACATTTTAGTAGTATGCAACATATTTCAAATATCATGTCAAATTATGTATAAGAAATTTAAGAATTAAGAAAGAAGTCTTTTACCCCCTAGTTTGTCTGCTATGAAAAAAATTTAACTTAAAAAAATTTAATTTAACTTAAAATTCATTAATCACACTGAAAATGAAAGTTTAAGTTAAACACACTGCATTGTGGGATATGGTACTTTGTGCTATACTATAATTGTACAATGCTCATTTTTGCATTTTGTCATCCAGTATCTACATATTTTCTTGTTGTCATACACTCTTTAAGTTACAATTTTCATCAGCTTAAGCAGAACACACACAGTTAAAATACTATATTATAAACAGTAAGAACAATCTGATATTATACTATAATCTAAAACTAGCCGGAGCGTTTATGAGGCTGGGTGTGTCACACAGGTGGAGTGTGTGTGCACGAGGTCATTAGACGTGCGTCAGTGACCAAAGCGCAGATGAAAGGGTGGAGTTGGTTGGCTGAGAGGCAGGCAGGCAGGAAGAGGGCAGCTCTAATTGGCTAAAGAGGAAACGTGTAATGAAAGGCTATTAGCCTTGCCAAGAGCTGCAGTGCAACAGAGCGCAAACAAGCCTAAATTACCATTATTATTTCTCTCTCTCTCTCTCTCTCTCTCTATTTCTTGCTCTCTCTCTTTCACAGAAACACATTTCATCCATACAGTATCTCTCTCTTGTCCATCTCCGTTAAAGGGATAGTTCACCTTTAGTTGGTCCCTATTGACGTGTGTGCTATTGAAGTCAATGGGGACCAGCAAAAGGTGAACTATCCCTTTAACTTCCATATTTTATATATAACGAAATGCTTTTAGCATTATTAATATTAAATAAAGGCTGGACTAAAGCCAAAATTGTACATTTTGAGAATGAATGAATGACTATGGGAGAGTGGTTGATAATGGTTGACATGCAATTGCATGGGGCCCCCCCTCGACCTTTCTATCGAGGGGGACCCCCTGGGACTGCTTGCTTAGGCCCCCGAAAACCTGCTTGAGTTGCTATCTTCTAGTTTCTAGATTTAGCTCAGATCCAGATCTTTGGGATTTTTTTTCTTTTACCTGATTGATCATTTATTAGTTGAAAAGCTTACAGTAAAATTGTTGTAACATTACTAAAAAGAATATATATTTATATTGTCATTTAGATTAGTGATGTGTTAACTGTAGACCACACAAAAGTTATTTTTGTCAAATCCACAAGTCAAGCTGAATTTTGGAAGATCCAGATTTCTATTGAAAGGACCGCAACAGTTCTATTTCCTAGTCTTTGGGATCTTTTTCACAGGTTTTATAATTGTGTAATAATTCGAAAATCAACTGTTGTGGCCTTAAAAGAGTGAAAATGTGGAGTAGTATGGAATAGTTAGTGCGGTAGTTGTTGAGTTTAGGTATTGGCTAATATTAGGGATGTCGGTTGTGTATACAGTAATAAGGCATTAATATGTGCTTAATTACTAACAATAAATGGCTAATACCCTAAAATAAAGTGTTACTACATTAATAATATTTCTGCAAAACAATCTTGTGGCAGTTCGGATCTATTTTACATTGTGGTGAATTGATATACAGTAATGAATTTAAATGAATTTAATTTGTTTATGGAGGTTTTATTACAGGACTATAAGGTTAAGGCAAAATATTTTGACTTTATAGTCAATAATTTTGCGTTGTATGAAGCACAAAGCAAGCATCTTTGTCATCATCTGCTGGTCACCGAAGCAAATTCGCGCGACCAACTTGAAACCAATGCAAAAAAAAAAAAATAAATTCCCTGTTATGTGGACTCCTATTAAAATGAGTCAAACAACAGTATACTAAAATACATCCTTGAGATGTCCTCATTTTCCTCCACATTGACACTACATGTGAAATTCTTAATAACGGTATATATATCATGACTGTGCCTTAGGGTCAAAGACTTTTCTTAAAAAAAAAAAGCGAAAATAAAACCTTGTTTACTTTGCATGCAGTGGTTTGAAAAATGTTGTCGTTATGCCATAACCAGTTGAAAGAGTGACCTCTAGTTTTATGAACATAAAAGAGAAGGATAAAGGCAATGGTGGTAGGCAAGAGAGAGACAGTATCCTTTCTCTTAGTTTGACCTTCACTGTTGCTTCTCAGTGAAGTTATTCATCATTTACACGATGCGTGAAGTTCACCTTGTCAAAAGTACCCACCCAGCCGCTGGCACACAGTGTGTGTGTGTGTGTGTGTAAGATCTGCAGGTGCATTGGAATTCATAATACAGTCACTGTAGACGTACACACGGCCCATAATGGACTTAAGGAAATAATTCACGGCAAAAAATTCAAACACACCCCTTGTTTTTCATATCATTTTCTGAAAAAAAGAAAGAAAAGCCAGTTACTTAAATGCTAAAAATATGATGAGTTATAACCATGATAATAACAAAAATAAAATTGACCTTATTCCTTGAACATGTGAGTGCACATTTTTTAATTTTTATAAGATATTTTTAGACATTCATGATGAAAATAGTAATAATTGTAAATGTTATGCTTTTTGAAGTGCATCACATGCCAGTTTAATATTACTTTAAATATAAAAGTCTATAAATAGTAATAATAATAATAATAATATTAAACAATAATCCTTACAGTGAAAGTGTGGTGACACATTTTTGAAGGTTTTATTGTTAATGACTTATTGATGATGATAATATTATTATTAATAATTAGTGCTGTTAAACAATTAATCACGATTAATCACATCCAAAATAAATTATTCAATATGTGTGTGTGTGTATATATAATTCATATGCATGTGTATACTTTAGAGTGATGCTATTTTTGTGTGTTATATATAAATTACATGAATATAAATAGACAGTAAATGCATGTAATTATTTTCAAAATATACACTGTACGTGTGTATTTATATATAAATCTTAAATGGACACAGAACACACACATATATTATGCAAACAAAAACTTTTTTTGCTAATTATTTGGCATCGCCATTAATAAAAATGTCTTGTTCATTGATTTCTAAGAAATATAATACATTTAATTTAATGTCTGTCTATCTATCTACATCAATTTCTATATATATATTACACAAATATATTACACATGTTTATTAAAGTTGTATTGCCTATCACCTGATTTTCATTAGAATTTGTAAAAAACAAAAAAAGTCTTTCTCAGTTTTAGAAGAAAATATACTTTTAATGCTTGGAGCGTAAATGACAGTGATTATGAACATGTATGTTCATAATTTAACTTTTGGATATCAAAGAAAAAAAAACAGAGAAAAAAAACAAACCAGCATCTGGGTTTAGAGCAACATTAGGGTCTGTTAGAAATGGGTCTGTTTTCTTTGGGCCAGCTATTTGTTTAACATTTGAGTTTCAGCCAATCACACTTTTATAATAGACTGAGAAAACCTTTCGAAATCTTTTTTTTTTTCAGTCATTCGGATCGACTTGGATGTAAAACGCAAGCCGAAGAATGAAAGCGTTCTGACACGAAAGCGCTTCCAGATTCAAGCTCTTTCTGCGTCTCTGCCGGTGTCAACATAGTTTATCGATGCATGAATGCCGCTAGTGAGATTTGCCAAATCTTAGCATTCAAGTCCGAGTGTGCTTTTATTTGAGTGTACATGCTTCTGAATCGTAGATATTTACAAATATAAATGTGCCTGCGCGCACACACACACGCGCGCGCACAGCTTTTCTGGCTTCAGCTCAAACATTACGACCCTCGATTCAGCCACAAAATCAGCTTTTAAAGACGGCCTTTTCAAATGGAAATATATTTGTCCGTCAAAAGGGCCTGCGTGTGTGTAAAGAGCTGGGTTAGATTTGATGGTAATCGTTTCCTCTCTCCTGTGCTTGACCTGATAAGGGTGTGGAAACCCTCCTCTCCTCTTCCCCCGTCCCCTCTTTCACCCAGCACTCCTCCTTTATTCTGGATCTCATCTGCAGATTATCTTTCTCTCTCAACCAGATATTTAATATCCTTTATTTGACTGGGGATTTTTAGGGTGATGGCAGAGTGAATTGAATTTATTCGATTTTTATCATTTATTTTGTATTTTTTTGGAATGTTATAATTGAATTGAATAGATTTCAATTGCGCATATACATATATATATATGAAGATACTTCACTACGTGTATGATAGTGTTTTTTTTTTCTCTCCAGTCTTTTGCATCGACTGTTAGAAACTGAAAAAACCGAGTCTCTAAATATTCATGTCTAAGTTGTTTGATAATAGTCAGATCCAGTCAGATGTTCATGGCCTTCACTGAGCCTGTACTGAGAGACGTGTTTGACTGGCAGAATACCAAACACACCAGTGGTTCTCACGTCTTTCTCCTTTAACTAACTGTGTTTTGACACTTTAACATATCCTAGTATAGCTACCCGCATACATGCAGACAGAAAGATTAATATATTAAAGATCTGTCAAACAGTGTGTCAGGAGGTGCCAGTGAAGTGCGTTATAACAATGTTGGTGTTTAATTTGACCCAGGAAAGTAGTTTCTTCTGTGTATTTTTTCTTTCTGTCTTTCTTATATTATAGCTAGACATAGAAAAGAAAAGAATATATCTATATCTAAATCACGTTTTACAAAAAAAAAGGCCCGGTTTACTTGAAGAACAGGGAAGAGAAATGCTAAACCTGCATCTTTGGTGAATTGTGCAACATGTTACTTGAATATTTCTAATCACTGAAGACTGGAGTAATAGATGTTGCAAATTCTGCCAAAAGTTTCGACATCATAGAAATAATACACATATTAAAATTGTACTATTTCACTTTTTTTTGTCACTGCTGTTTAATGTATTTTTGATCAAGCACAGCTTTGAGCATTAAATGCTTTTGAACAGCAGTAGTTATAATTTTATAAATGAAATTGTATTTATTAAACTTGTTAACACTTTATTATTCCTACCATTAGCCTTTAAGTGCATGTAGCCTTGGTGTATTAATATAGAATACGGTAACACTTTATTTTAAGGTATCTTAAGTAGTTGATTATTATCATGCATATTACCAGAACATTAGCCAGTTATTAATAAGCACATACAGTATTAAGGCCTTATTCTACATCCTACATTCTACAATTATTCTATTAATAAGCAAGCAAAATAGGAATTTATTGAGGGAAAAGTCATAGTTAACATTGAATAAGTGTTAGCGTGTGTACATACCGTATATTATAAATTGGAAATGTATGCATTGTGAGGTACTGTGTGTGTAGTTTCTTGTATTCATGTAACTTAGCTAGCTTGTCTTTTTTGTGGTTTATAGGGATAGTTTAAGGCTCTTAGATAAGGACTTTTCTAGAGCAGTAGTAACTTTGTGTTGCTGCTCATTGTGTGTGTGTGTGTGTGTGTGTTATCGTCTCTTGTGTTTTTGTGTCTGTCCTCACATCTGTGTCTCTCTGTATCTCTCCCTGGCTGTCTCCATTTACCATTATTAATCAAATTACACCTGCTAAACTTTCCCCAGCTCTCCTTTAATTCACGTCTTCTCTTTCATTTCACTGCCTCTGTCCATCGCGTCCCGTCTTTCTTTCCCCCTCGCGTTTTCACTAGCGAAAAATAAAACGGAAATGAGAAAGTTCGGCGGAAATATTGAGGCATCAGGTTAATGAATTAATTTTTTCAATTAAGATAAAGAAGCACTTGTTCTCTTGACCTGCGGGCCATGAAGACACATCAAAGCTGTTTTGTACTTCAGAATATGCATTCATAATGGTCATGTGTTTGATTTCTTCCCTCTCATTCTGTCGCCGCTCGACCCGTCCCAACATTAGCTGTTTCAGATACGCCATTAAAAAGAACCTCTCCGGGCTCTTTTCTCCTTAAATGAACAATTGCACCATCCCGGTTCAAAGTTTACATTTCATATAGTTAAATGACTCTTCTCTAACTTGCACAAATATGCGTTATAGGATTAATTGCCTTTTCCGCACACTTACATATAGTAGCTATGCGTGCCTATACACACGTTTGCACGTATTTAACGCAGTTCAAAGTTGAAACAGCCGAGGAATTACCTTGAACTGAAGGAAAGTCATTAGAGGAGCATTTGAATATGCAAATTGCATGTTAAGATTCAGAAGCTGCTGATGTGTTCTGAACGCAAAGCGCCAACTCTGCTTTTTTTTTTTTTTTTTTTTTTCTCCGCCTATTGTTCCTCAATCAAACCTGATAGCACTTTTAATCAAGCCGCTGATCTAAATGAAACTTTTAATTAAAGTCTACAATAGATACTAGAAGGAATTTCTCAAATTCATCAAATTATAGCGGAATTTATGTATAGCAAGTATATTTTTAGATTGTTATTATTCGCAATCTGTTTGTTGTTGTTGGAGTTGGAGTTCAATGCTAACAACTGTTTGAGTGCCCATGTTGCTTTATTGTTATCTATTGACATTTGTAATATAGGTAACGTCTGGGAAATAATATATATTTTAAATAATTAAATAATAATAGTAAATAATTCCGGTTGCATATTATTTTACAGTATGCAAACTTACATGTGTGTAAAAAAAGTACTGGTACAAGGTAACTATATGGGGTAGGTTTAGGCTTAGGAGTTATTACCTTGTTATTGTAATTATTATAATAAGTACATAGTATATGCATGAGGAACATGACTGCAAAATAATATTATATAATATTCAATCTCTCTATAAATATCTATAGAGCACAAGCACACAAAGGAATAACATAAATATAAATATAATTTTGTCCAATTTAACTTTGGTTTCAATCATGTGAATCTAAAGAGGGCACTGTAAATAGCACATATATGTGGAAACAATATATTTAAATTTGTATAAGTAATAATAATACTAGCAGCATCTGTCTCTGTTAGTGTAGTTCTGCTCACACTGCATAGCATTGCATTGCCCCCTACTGAAGAATCATCAACAGAGAATCTCTCTCTCTTTCTTTCTGTATTTCTTTCATTATCTGTTGTTCATTTGCTTGCTTTTTTCTTTCTTCTCTGATTTATTCTCTAACTTTCACTTTGCTTTGGACGTCTTTGTATAATTACACTACAGCATCAGCTTAATAAAAATCACTTTTTTTTTGTTTGCTATGTAAAATGTTTGTTGGGTGATTTATTTTGATACTTCACTTCAGACATTCCACTAACAGTAAGTAACTTTGCAGCTACATGTCAACTAGTAACTCGTTAGAGTATCAGTAAAGTGTCTGCTTCACTTCTAACACTTTATATTGATGGGTCCACGACACACTGCATACTGACTATCAGAAACTTTGCATGTATATATCAACTTATCCCACTAACCCTAAACCTACCCTAACAGTCTACTCTGAGAGTTAGTTTACATGTAGTTGTAAAGTTACTTATAGTTAGTAGAAATATCTAAAGTGGACTATTAATATAAAGTGATTTTTGGAAAATGGATGATGTTTTATTTTAGGGGTATATTTGGGTTAGGGATAGATATTGTGCGTCTTCATATAGACAGGCAGGTTAAGTGTATTGATGTATACAGACATACTGTAAGTGTTCCTTGTCAAACTCAGCATCAATGTTGTTTTTAATTTTATCTTAGTTTCTAAACCCATCTGACTCCCCACTATCTCCATTATATTATATTTTACTTGTATTTTACTTGTACTTGTATTATACTGAAGGCTGTTGATGTCACCCACGCATTTATCTGCAGTGCCTTCTAACCTTCATGAATGCCAGCAGGGACAAAAAGCAGGAAGTATTGACATTCCTCTCATAATTACACATAATGATAACAACATGAAGTTACAGAGGGGTCACGTCTGGAACATTCTCGTTTTTCAGCTTCCTTTTTTCACTTTGTGGGTTTCTTCTGTCACTGTTAAACTGTAGCAATGGGACAAAATGAAGTCTGTTAAAGGTCATCTTCTGCCAAGTGTTGTTTAGAAGAAAAAAAAAAGTGACTTCATTACATTGCATTATATATTCAGTCAGTGGTGCTGTAATTTTATGTATTTATTATTACTCATTTGTTAATACTTATACTATTGCTATTTATTTCTTTCCTATTATTAGTAGTAATATAAACATTGTTTTATTTTTTTAAAGCCTAAAATTCTATATTTTTAAATATATAACACAAAATATATTAATATTATGAAATATGTATTTTATTGTTTAAAAATAATGAGTGAAATTGCAACAAGCTCTTGTTTCATCACATAATAAACTAATCTAAACAAAAATAATCAGACAAATAAATAAATAAATAAAGGTTTATGTTGTTGTAGTAGTAATAATAATAATAATTTGTTAATCAAATCTTAAGTCTAGGTATGAAATATATATATATATATATATATATATATATATATAATATATTTTAACATTTCATGTATTTTTATGCATATTTATTATATTTCTAAACAACAAATACATCTAAAAATGCATCAAATATGTAAATATAATATCATAATACTAACTTACACACTTACATAATGAACTTTTATTATTAAAATAGTGTTTTTAATTACATTAGTTTGTTTCTCCTTCATCTCCTTCATCTTGTAATTATTTGTAATTGTCACACTGGACATGAAAGTACTAGTCAAGCACGCTGCTTTGTGGCATACAACATATTGTACAGTGTAGTTACTCATCAACATGCAATGCAAAAGAAAGCGTGCATACTGCATACTACTTTCTTTCAGAATCAGAAGGAAGTACGGTGCGGCAGCGTGGTGTATGTGAAGTATTCAGCATGCTGTCTTAACAGAATACGGACAGCGCCTGTAAGCTATTCCAAACGCCCCTGGCATTGTATGGGTACCCATAATGCTTTGAGGTTGTGAGTGTGCCCGTGAGGTTTTAAACGTGTCTATGAGGTATTGAGCATGCCCTTTGGCCATCCGCGTCTGCTCTGGTGCAGTCTGGTGTCTGGGCACTGAGGGCTTTTGGAAAATCCTTTTGGTGGGCAGGTGCCAGCGAGGATGCCAACATTGGTCAGCTGCGGTCCAGAGGTAATCCACAGTGAATTCCAGCAGCGGCGAGGATCACGGCACCCATTGCCAGCATATTCTCTCTCTCTCTCTCTCCATCCATCAATCACTTATTTCACTTTCCCAACTCGCTCTTTTTATCTTCCTCTTCGCTCTCCTTATTTTGCTCTCCTTTCAGCGTCGTCTAGGCATTTTGTCTTTCCTCTAACTCTCATCTAGTTTTTTTTTTTTTTTTTCTCTCTCTCTCTCTATCCCTCCTCCGATTTCTCCCTGTCTCTGGAGCGAGTCCCAGCGTGTTGGAATAGAGGAGGTGCTCCATTCAGCCGGTGAAACATTTCCTCTGCTCTCATTCCTTTGCCTTAAAACATTCAGCACTTTAACCAAAGGATTGCAGGAGAAAGGATGAAAGAAGCAGCACGTGTCTGTCTTATTTCCCAGAGCTGCTGGTTTTCTTCGCCTCTTCCTTCTCTATTTTCCGTGCCTCTCGTCATTCATCTGGGACACATTTCACATTTTCTCATGCCTGTTTTTGGGAGGTAAAATGGGATTTTGGATCCGGCCTACTGAATTAAATTAACAAAATATTCTAAAGTCCGCACCATGTTTAGGTGTAATGTATTTTATTATAGATGTACATTGATGCAATGAATACTTTTTGGGATGATGCACTTACTATTTTTTGGAAACACAAGCAGGTTCTAGTTTTTTGGACAAATATTAAGAGAAGGCCTGTTCTGTCTTTTATATAAAAGAGACATTACTCATCTCATTGAGAGCTGTTCATAAGAACTTATTTAGGCTACTTACAAATGTTTATATATATATATATATATATATATATATATATATATTACTATAAGTAAATAGCCTTCTGTGTCACATGATACTTCAGAAATTATTTTAATATACTGATTTTCTGCTCAAGAAGCATTTTTTTATTATAATGACATTTAAAAAAAAAATATATATATATATATGGAATCCATTATACATTTTTGAGGATGAATAGAGTAAGAATAGAACAGCCCAGTCGCACGTTTTTTTTTAATGATACGGACACGATTCTTACTCGACTTTCGTGAATCCAGCACGAAATGATGCATCCAATGGAATCATAGTTTTAC
>JAUCMS010000079.1:12124610-12135077 GCA_032357445.1 Enteromius radiatus | reverse complement strand
ATGTGTATGTATTTATATATACATAATACACATATATTGTGCAAATGAACATTTTTATTTTATTTTGGATGGATATTTAATTATTATATATATATATATATATATATATATATTTTTTTTTATATTTCATTCCTATATTTAGTGTTTACTATTCTATGTACATTTTAGGTAAAACATAAAAGCATTTATGCATGTAACATATCAAATTATTAATTAAAATTTTAGGCCATAGTTAAAGACACTTAATATAAAGGGAGTCTAATATTTTTTTAATTATTAATGTACAGTACATCTACCATGGCTAGACTGCTGTCCAAACCTCCCTGTTGCTAGTGCCCTTCTAAACCAATTGCTGAAAATAGTATTATTATTTAATACTGTGTTTAATTATGATTATGATTATTTTTGATTTACAGCATTTTTGGACTAATGTCAGAAACACATTTATACTGTAAGTGTGAAAATCCAATCACTCTCTTGTTTTGCCTTCTCCCCCTACTTAGCCTACTCAAGATTGCGATGTACTATTTAACCCAGCTTAAAACAGCAATTTTTTCACACAATTCAGCACAGATTGCAACATGAAAAGATGATTATTATCGTAAAAAAATAAAAATAAGTGGATTATTCAAAGCGATCAGTGCATGAACGAAGAGATAATTGAATATTAAGAACACTGACTGATAAAGACACAGATTAACTGGCTTTGAAATTATATATCATAACTGTGGTATTCTGTACATGAAGGTTGTGTTGCAATTGTATATTATAAAACAACTAGGCAGCTATAACTCCATTCTCACTGCTGACCCCAGGTTGACCATCAAACGACTGAGGTGTCGTGACAGTTGTGGAATGATAGTTATGTGAGTTTCTACATGACTGACATGAGGGTGTATATGTGTGACAATGCTTTGTAATGTGTCTTTAACAGCACAAGGCTGTCACGGATTTTGGGTGTGTTTGGCAAACTGACATGAAGCACGTGTTTGAACTTTCACTGTCACCCATCTTCAGTGCTTTACCTAAATATCTGTCATTGCTGCTGCACAAGGGGTCACGATAAGGTGATCTCTTCACTGTTACTTCACCGCATGCAGTGCATGATTGAACATATAATTTTTGATGAAAGTTTTTTTGTTTGTTTTTTTTTCGGGCTATTTTTATCAAACTGAAGGAAATGTTCAGAGGAACAGAGTCAAGAAATGACGCAAGCCGAACTTTTGTCACCCGTAAGAAGACAATGGCTCCTGTCAGAGCATGTGCACTTAGCAATACAATTTATGTTTTAACCCCCATATACTCTTAATATTTACTGTGTTTTGTTACAATTTCTGTTCAATAATGATAATTTTGAAATTAACCTCAAATTCACATCGTTTCAGAACAGCATGTATCAATAGAGGTTTTGGTTTAAAAATATACTTATTTCCTAAGGCATACCTCAGGGCTCTGTATGTGGCCCACTTAGATTCCAGTTGTTCATTGTTAAAATAAACATTAATTAACTTTTTTTTTACCTACAGGTGATTAGTAGTACTTAGTAACACTAAAAGTGTGCATTTTTAAGTTAAGTTCATCACCGATTAAGCAAATAAATTCCTTTTTTTTTTTTTTTTTTTTTTTTTGACCAGGGTTGTAAAAAAAAAAAAAAGTGCGGTCTGTCAGCTGTTTCCTCCTTTTCCATCTATATATTGTATTTTGTGACCTTTCCATGTGAGAGATAAAGAGAAAGGGGGTGGGGGGTTACAGAGAATAAAGAAGTGTCAGAGCCTAGCAGAATAGCACAAAAAAATAAACAGTTTTAGCTCAAAGGATAGAATATCTGCAGCTTAGAAGAACTAAGTCGATAGGGGAGGGGGGATAAGCCATGTAAATATTCTTGTGTTTACCTGTCTGCATGTCGCAAATTAATCACTCACACACACGCACACACACACACACACACACACACACAGTCTGTTTACCTGTCTGCACAGCCTACATTAATCATGGGGGTGTATGGAACAGCTTCACTGTAAACAGTTCTAAGCGCTACCAGTTGGCACTATTTTGTTTTGGTTAGGATACGGAATGAGTGATGGGCCCTTAACACTGCACTGAGGGGTTGCCAGCCATGATGGAGGGTCGCAGGACACTAGGGTGCATGCGTGTGTGTTGTGTCTGTCTTCAGATATCAGTCAATGACTCCCTACTACCCTTGAGTTCAAAAGTAACGAGCGCTAAGTGTACAAGGTGTGTCTAGCTGTGTGTATTTTTGCCATGTGAAACTTTCCAGAGGAAATGTAATTGCTTTTAGCTTAGGAGGGCTTAATGGAGGTCTCATTTAAGTTTCATCTGAGTATCAACATTGTCTCAGATGTTACACCTAAAATTTCTTGGGAGAAATAAGTGTATATGAAAAAATGAAACAATTATTGACACACACTGGGACAGTAATAAGTATAATATACTTATATATACTAAGAATACATAATACATATTTTTATTATGTTTGTAATTCCTTTAAGATAATAACAAGATCTTCTTTGTGACTTTTCTTTCCAGAAGGTCTTGTGGATTTTTTTTTCTAAGTATGTGTGTGTGTGTTTAAGGGAAAGTTAACTGAAATAAAATTAAAGCTGAAATATGAAAAGAAGTCACAGAGGGCCAAGGTAGTTAGTTCTGCTTCTTTGCTTTATAAGATCCTTACCTGCTGATTATTTTACATTTAAATCATTTGAATTTGGTTCGGCTTAAATACGCTTTCATATGTAGGGGTCTGGATTACCGCTCAACATATCTTTGCAGGGGGGGCTCATTATCATAGCATTTCTCCTACCTGCCTCATTAATTTCTCCTTTTTGGGGGGCAGAATGGTTTAATTTAATATATTCTTGCGCGTTTAATCATAAGTCGCGTGTACTTGCGGCTATGGAAGAGCTGGACGGATCACAGGCCTTTTGATTTTCACAAATCCAACATCCCTCCGTGGGTTCAGTGGTGCTCATGAAAGAAAGATGCTTCGAAATCTGAGAAAGGAAGATAGAGAGAACTGAATAAGACAGGTATAGAAAAAAAAAACACGGGTAAGTGTACGAGTCACTTATTCTGACCTTTTTTTACCCAACATGCACACATAATCACCTCCTCTTTTAAATATTTTAAAAGAATATGTGACTCTTTTTTTTAGTTTTTATTCCCCAAAATAAGTAATACTATAAGTTCTATTCAAACATTATTTTTGAACATACATTTGCTGGTATTGCTGGTACATTAGATCAAGGAGTTTCACATGTTTAACGCTATAATGACTAAGATTTATTTTCTCTACAGCATTAAATTATGTTCTTGTTAATTAATTGTTTAAAATTCATATAAATGTACAATATTGCTGATTATAAATTGTATCTTGCGTATACTAAGAGAACAGGCTAACCAATTAGCACTATGCTAAGCTAGTAGGCTAAGTGGTTAACTTGCTAACTAAAAACACAAACAAACAGAACGTGTTCATCCGATGAGCTATAAATCACAAAGCAATTTGTTAAACATTTCTTTTTTTTCAGATGCTTACATTTTACAGAAAATAGAATGGTTTCTTTGTTTGTTTGAGACCTATTTATCCGGATAGTGCATTCAAATTGAAGGTTTAAATGATATTTTAAAGATTCTTTCTGTTTGCTAAATTAACTTGGATTTATATTTGTCATTGTAAAAAATATATGTAGACAGTATATCATGCTTGTCCAGTTTTTGCAAATAAGAGTGTGACCGTATTAATGTCAAATTCTGTAAATGTGTTTTGCTCAATTTTTCCTCTGAGGATTTCAGGGAGCAACCCTTGTTTGAAAACCCCCTTCTCAAGATGATCTTTTCACTGAGCAACTTCACACTCGTTCAAAATATTATGTTCATCCACGTTCATCCATACAACCTCATTGTCATGAGCAATGGCATTTAATTCCGCTAATAACGTTTCCACGCAGGTTCATTATTAGCGTGCGTGTCGGGGGAAGTTTCTCGGGTGAAGTTTGTGAATTCCCAGGTCAGCACTTACATTAATGAGAGCGTTGTCGAGGGCTTTCTGCTTCGTGTTTTTTTGCTAATTCCTCTCAAACTGTGACCTGTAACGTGTCTTCAACTCTCCTGTTTGAAATAGAGGCTTTTAACGCTTAGTGCATGTGATAGATGGAGCTTAGAAGGAAGAGCAAAAAAAAAAAAAAAAAGACTTCCAAAGAATGCAGATGATTAGTTTGACGAGTTGAAGAGTGGGAAAAGAAACGTTCTGTGCTCTCATTGTGTTTCAGTAACTTTAAAAAGAAACTAATCCAGTGTACTCTAATTGCATGCCACCTCCCAGATGGGGACCTCTCCTCTCCAGATTCATTGTGGTACAGAATACTGCAGCAACCTCTAAGGATCCCGCTTGCAGTATTCCTGTAGATCCCATAATGAGTTTTTAAAAGATATAATAGTGCTCTATTAGAGATTCTAAAACCCTAAAAAAGAGGTTTGTCTTTGCAGGCATCAGATATTAACGTTGACGCTGGATTAAGGTTTCATTTCGTCGGCTCCGTCCATTATTCGGCCCAGTTGGCAATCTGGCAGATTGACGGGAACTTTTAATTAAACCGCAGTAATTATGGTGGAAATCTCTCACAGAAAAAAAAGAAAGACTCCAAATTCATTTCATCTGACTAATTATCGGGGCCACATCCCGATGTCTGCGCCGCAGAAGTTCGAAGCGGCCATCTGAGACACCAACGGCGCGATTGGGCAAGAGAGGTCAGACAATAAGAGGCCCAAAGTTCTTTGTGCAACAAAAAGTCGTCGGTTCACTGTCTTCATTAGATCTTTCGGTTCTAGCTAACACAATGAACGTAATCATCTCTTCCTGCAGTGTGGAAATGAATATCGTAAGTTGCTTTGAATTTGGCCGAGGAACAATCATGCGGAGGAGATAGCGCTGTTGATTTTGCAACCGTGGCTGAGCGAGTCAGTGAATCAGAATGTTTGCTGACTCCGCCGAGAAAAGGACGCACGGGACGCTCGCTTTTCCATCTCAACCTCCCCCTCTCCCTCTCTCTCTCTCTCTCTCTCTCTCGCGCTCTCTCTTCCTGGGTTTTAGGGCGAAAAGTAATATAGGAATCGCTTTAGGCGGAAAAGAGCATTGCTATTTAGGCTTAGAGGCTCAATCAGTCTGGCTGGAATGATGGCGATGGTGAGTTACCATTAGGCTGACCTGATTAGGGCCGACTTAGGCACCGCAGTCATATGTGCCATTTCCCTGATAGTGCTGGAATCTGGATTTCCCGCTTGGCTGCGTCCGTACGGCTAAACTCAGCCAAGCGCGGTGTCTCTGAGCGCACAGAGCGGGAAGGTAATTCTCATTTCAACCCAGTGCTCCGCACACTCGACAGAATCTCACACTGTGGAAATCCGGCGTGGAGGGAAATATGGCGTTTTGGCGATTTCACAGAACTTTGGTGTAATGTTCAGGCCGACATCAATAATATTGTGTTGGGTGTGGTGGGGGAGTTATCTAGAAGGACGTTAAGAACGTTTACCTGTTAATACGCTTCAAAGGCATCCACTTTATGCCCTTGATGTTCATTCTGTGTTCGTGAAATGAAGTTAGACGGATGTGTTTCTGCTCCAAAGCAGAATTGCTCAAATTAACAAGATCTGGCAACCCTATATATACCCTGTATATATGTATGTTACAGATTATGTTTCAGTAATAACAGTCAGGTAGTAATTTTAAAGTATAAACAGTTTTTAAAAATGCTTATATTGAGCTGTGGTGGTCATGCTACAAATGTGAGTTTGAATCTTGCTAGCAACATTTTTTTCTCAACCCTGTTTTAAACTATTTTCTCCATCATTCCCATTATATTAAGTTGCAATTATAAATAAAAGTGAACAAAATAAACAGACAAGTTTGATTTTAGAGATAGAATCGAGCAGTCGTGATGTTCTGAGTGGTTGCTTATTAATTAAAAGTCAAAAGATCTCCAGGGTCTTGATTTTCTGGTCTCTTGATATGATGATTTAAAGGGATAGTTCACTCAAAAAATGAAAATTCTGTCATTGATTACTCACCCTCAAGTTATTTCAAACTCAAAAGACATTTGCTCATTTTTGGAACACAAATTAAGACGTTTTCCGAAATCCGAGAGCTTTCTGTGAGCGACAACATTATAATAGTCCATGTGACATACCACCTTTAATAAACTTACTACCTTACTACCTTTCTGGGCCTTGATCATTGTCGTACCAGTGCTGTCAGAATGCAAAAAAAATGTGTGTTCTGAAGATTAACAAAGGTCCTATGGGTTTGAAAGTCCACTGATAAAACTGAAATGTGCTAAATTCAAGAAAATGTACATTAACTTTCAGCATGCGAGTCTTTTGTTAATCATCAGCTGAAGTTTAGGCATGTTTTCTCACATACAGTTGCACAACGTGTGTTTGAGAAAATTCCAGTGGTTTCATTACATACAGTGCGTCTCATTTTCAGACCTGCTTCAGCACGATGGACCCATGTTTCCACTGGCACGTTTCCCCCTCTCTCTCTCTTTCTTTGTTTCTCTCTTTCTTTCTCGCAGTAGATGGTGTAATGTCTAGTTGGGCACGGAGCCCAGTTTTGCAGCAGCGATGCGTCCCGTACTGACACATGGTTACAGTTTCTCATTCAGTATGTCCAATCCTCATTTCAGCATTATTTCATCACCTGCGTGTGTGTGTGTGAGCATTTAACTGCGGATGGTGACTACAGGTTTCTACCGATGAATCAGCATGAACACAATTGCTCTCTCTCTCTCTTTCGCATTCTATTTTCCCATTCTGTCCGTCTGTCATCAGGCTTCACCCACCCTCTGCGCTGTCACTCCAGAACAGGATGCCCATTTAGGTTGGACACAATTATACACTTATGTGTGTGTGTGTAGCCAATGCATGCCATAAGACATCGAGCAGGGACCTGGGCCAGTCGGAAATGTGATCCGCCCCATCGGCCGCCCCCTCCCGCTCTGGGTCTGCCCGTCTGGGAGAAAGGAACAGTGGGAATTCTGTGTGGCTTTGGGCAGCCGAAGCCTCTTCCCAACAATTACCTTCAATTAGGGGAGCACAGCGGCGCGCAGGCAGAGAAAGGGACCCCATTAGGGGCCAGGCCGGGCGACTGGAGTCAGGCCAGTCCTACTGTCCCCCTCTGCTCACTTACACTGCCCTCGGGGCTAGGGTTACACCACCCCTACCTGTATATCTTGCTGCTTCTGTCTTCCTGGTCATCCTCATCGTCTTCTTTTCCTGATTAGGGTGTTCGCTAGGGAGGAGATGAGCTAGGAAGAGAGAGAGAGAGAGAGAGAGAGAAAAAAAAAAAAGTTTTGTAAGGACAACAAACCTTGCTCATATCTTTATTCATTTGAGATTCAAGCATGATGTGTACGTTTTAAGGTTTCTTGCTCCAGAAGTACTTTTTTATCTTAATTTATCTATTTATCTATTATGTATTATGCAAAAATAGTCAAAGTATACCTATGGATATAGTTGATATATTTGTGTTACCAAGTGTGAAATTTGCTTTATAAGGTCACATAATTTTAGGACTTTTGCAATATATTACTAAAATGTTTTGTGGTCAACTTTTAATTGTCTCTTATATATAAACAAAATAACATCATTTGAATAACAGTTGAATAAGTTAAATAAATAAGATAATAAAAACTGGTGAAGGACATTTTATTTCCTGATTACCACCCCTTTATTATACAATGATTGTCAGTTTAAGCAAGAATAAGCTATGAGCTCTCTCAGTTTGCCAAACCACCCACCTCATCCAATTGTGCTTTACCAGGAAAGAGAATCGATCAAGACTGTCATGCATCTGTTTTACTCTTCATTTGTTAGTGCATGAGTAATTCAGGTGACTCTCACCTGTGCATTTATTCGCTTAAGATTTATGAAAGATTGCATTGTGTAACATCAACACACTCAATATATTATGAGGTCAGTGAAAATGACGGCCAATAAATCAGACTGACACCTCACTCTCTTAGTTTCCAAATCTCATACTCGTACTCTGGAAAGAGAAAAGTAGCTCTTTCAGCTTTCAATGGACATCTCAAGACGATCTGTCTTCAGGAAACCTTCCAAACACACTTGTCTTTAGAAAAACCCTTGAGGTGTTTCTGTCCTGGTGTGCGTGGCATTGAATAATACAATTCCTTGATTTAACACATTTAATATTGGCTTTTTTTTATTATTATTATTTTATGGCATTTTTTAAATTAGTCTGTACCTGTAATAAGTGTGTAATTCTACCAAAATGTTCCTGTTCAACTCTGTTTTGTTATTGCTTTATCTCTCTATTTTAAACCATGTGGTTTATTTTACAGACTGTTTATTTGAGAGCTGTTTAAATTGTTCTGGGGGAAAAAAATAGTACAAAGAATATTGAAAGTAAATGATAGCAGTTATGGCCTTTTTTATATTTTTAGCTTTCAACCCTGTAATTTTCAACTGCAAATTAAAAAAAAAAAAAAAACTACTGGATTTATTTTGGAGCCATTACGAGAATTGTAAATTGTTCTGGAAAAAAATTAAATACATAAAGTAAATTACGTTAGTTGGAATATATATTTGTAGTTATTGGCCTTTTTTTTTAGCTTTCAACCCTGCAATTTTCCACTAAAAAAAAAAATACTAGAATTTACTTATAGCATTTTAAAAGTCTTCTGTAAAAAAAAAATAAATAATAAAAATAAATAAATAATCATAGAACAAATAATATTAACTGATATATTGATCAGTGCTGAAGTAATTTTAAATAAATAAAATGTGTGCGTGTATAGCCTATATATATATATTTTTTTTATATATAATATACAAATGACATTCATCACTTTCAAATATTACAATATTACAGACATTATTCTAAATAGATGAGTCTGGCCACATTGAAAATAAACACTGTGGACACACGGTTCAGTAACATGAACATGGTTTGAGAATCCATCATTGAGGTCTGCTGTCTAGCCCCTTGTGGGAAATTAATAGTCAATGACAGTAAAGTAGCCAGAAAAATATTTATCTGTTTTACAATGTATTACAATGTGATCTGTTTGGTTTCCATAGTTATCATCGCTATCATTTATTAAAGCTGACAGTTTGTTGTTGTAACACTGTATTTATGATTTAATTCTGCTTTTATTGCTTCACGGCAGAGCTCACCTTTCACCCTGACACTCAGTTAATACAGATCACACACATCGGGGCAGAAGATGCCAAACGCACAAACACACACGCATACTTCTGCCTTGGGAAAGCACGGGGAGTGTCTAGACAAATCAAATAAATCATATGCATTGTCATCAATAAGCTCTCTGAGGAAAAAAAAAAATGCTCTTGGAAATTAATTGCATGTCTTATACGTGAGCTAAACGAAATGGGGAAAAAAACAAACTCTGTGCCCTTATATATATCTTGCAATTCAAATACATTAATTCCATTACCCAACCTATAAATCTGAGTTATTGCCTGCTAAAAGACACATCTTTAATTGAAAATGTTGGCGGCCTTTCTAGTCAGGATGCCAAGTAGCCTGCAGCAATACGTTTTAAGCGCCTGTAAAGGTGATGCCTGTGTTGACTTGATCTTTCATCTATAGATATCTATAGAGTCATGCTTTACCCGTCTTATGGTTGTGTTTTTCTGGCCAATACTAGCTTAACTATCACGATTATTGGTATATCAATTTAGGTTTGGGTGTAGAACAAACCCCTAACATGTACCAAACATGAGTGCATAAATTTTTTTTTTTTTTTTTGTTTATCGCATTAAAAATATTTAACGCAATTAACGCAGGGGTGGAGCTATTTGCCCAACTAACTCCCAACTGCTGCTTCTGTCTCTTTTTTTACTTGACAAGAATGATGTTTATATGTTGAACTTCTTTATGATGCGCTCTCCAGCTTCGCCTCTAGCGGTGGGTGCTAGTAAAATGAGCACGGAAGCATAACATGTGATGGGGTAGCTTTAGTAGAACTGCCGGCTGAGTCAGATGAGATGTAAATAAAAAATAATTTTCCCGTCCTGTCAGCTGTTCAACATGTCCTCCAACTAATACGCTCGTATAGGTCGTTTCTACAATAGCCGTGAAATACGACCCATCAGAGCGTATACAACAATTGCGCCCCTATCGGCAACAGAACATTTGCATATTAATGTTTTTGTACTATTTTATTGGCCATGTGGTTCAGGGTTGGTGTAGCTCAGGTTGTAAAGTGATGTGTTATAAGATGAGATGTGATCATGCGATCGTGGGTTCGAACCCAGGGGATATATGCGCTAATGAATCCCTGCCTTTTTGTAACAAGTAGGTTTAGGGGTGGGTCAGTGTGGTCATTCCTACAAATTACACCTACTAAAATACGTTTTAATCACAGTGAGATCAGTGTGGAAAGTCCACATACTGCATTTAAACAA
>JAUCMS010000079.1:12111173-12124510 GCA_032357445.1 Enteromius radiatus | reverse complement strand
ATACTGCATTTAAACAAAACACGCAGATGCAATACAACACTGTCATTATTTTTACGCCCGCTAGAGGGCGCTTACCTGTAAACGTAAATATAGGTCATAATACGGTACTTACAAAACAACCTATAGAGTCTTTTTTTTTGTTGGAGGACAGGCTGCAGCCGTTATACTGTGCTAGTAACATGTGCTCTTCTATTGCACACACAAATACATCATTTCAAATAAAAGTTCAATAATATATAAAAGGTTAAGCCTTACGAGAAAATATGATTTGTGTGAGATCCACGTCATGTACAGCAGATCTTAAAGTAATAGCAGCCAGAATAACTTGGTTAGGACCCTTTGGCGTCACTTTTGATGCCAAGGGTACCGTTTAGCAGCACTTTTTGAAGTGCAGGTCCTCTGTTGCTTTAAATAAGAAACCCTACAGCAATGTGCCGACGCGAGATACTGGGAATTTTTATCGTCATGATAAATTATATATTGGGTAATGTTATTGCTATTATTACATACAGTATGTGTTGGGCTGTGATTTTTCTTTGTAAACGGTCACAGTGGATTTATTTATATTTCAATATTTACACATTTATGAGCACGTAACCCAACCGATGTGCTCAAATTTAAAAAATGCTTCAAGAAGAATCCTTACATCAGCCTTGATTGTGAAATGTTATTGGATCTTGTATGTGCATCATTCTACAGGACGGTAGTGGCTTTACAGTAGACAGAGCGGGATCATTTTTAGCGATTGAAACCTTGTGTTTTACTTTCTTCTTTGCATAAAGACTACATATGGCAAAATCTAAAATTGTGCAGTCTAAACTCTGCATTAGGTACAATGAAAGTATAAATGTTTATAAGATGTACTGTATATACCCTGTGTGTCATAAAGTGACAATATGTGACGACTTGGGAGTAAAAACGTGTTGGCTGTGATGACTGTCAATCAAAAAATATTGTTGAATTCATCTATATTTAATTTAGAATTTAGTGTTTGATAACTTTTATTTTTTGTCAAAGTCCCTTTAAGGCAAGCCATATCACTCAGCAGCCATCTTTTAAAATGCCTTTCGGGCATCCAAGTGCAGCTCCTAACATCAAATCAGTGCGTCGACTGTTTCTATAGCAACCAGGACTTCCAATGGCAACTGCAGTGACACGCTGACTTTACAGATTAGCGACTGGCTCTTTTGCTCAGAAGGCAGGGCTTTGTTTGATATAGCGGTAAAATACTGAGCGTTGCATTTTTCCCCATTCAAAACTATATGAGTGACATGTCTTGGGTATTATAGTCTTTGTTTTTGTGTACTTGCTGGTAGCTAAATATGACATTTTATGTGACGATACATTTAAATTAGAAGTTGATATTTTTAAAAGTCTAATGAATATTAAAATTGATATATTTCAATTAATAGGCAAAGGTCAAATATTAGGGGGAAAAAATTATTTCCTAAAAAAAAAGGATTTTATATCAGTGATACTCATATAAAAGATACCATTAAACAAAAATATTATATCTTTGTTGTTGTTGTTTTTTAAGATTATTGCAAAGTATATTTAAAAAAAAATAAATGTTAGTTTTATTATATATATATATATATATATATATATATATTTTTTTTTTTTTCATTGACTGGCAGCATTTGCATAAATTAATGTAATATTCAAATATATTTATTTGCAATCAACATGCAATTGCAAAATATTGCATTTAGTTTGCACATGTCTATCCTTTTAAAATAAATTATTTCCATGCTAAGTATTATTTTTTTAAAAGGATGCTACAGTACAAGTGTACTTATTTTGTGCAATGGTTGGAATGTCATAAATATCCCTCTTTTTTTGTTTTTATTATTTTCTGATTTTGTATGTTTCATTAAGGTTTTCTGCTGAAGTCTCAATTTCACAATGTGTAATGTTCTCGCAGCCTGATTTTATGTGTGTTGAGGGAATAAAATCTCACATTGTTCTGATTGTGTAAACATGGAGACAATGTATCGAGATATGACTGTATTATCTGATTTCTCATTGTGAAGTGCAGTGTTTGACTCTATCTGTGAAGACATGCCACTGATACCCAGAAAATATCCACAAATGCTTCTGCGAGACGCAACCTTTGGATTTTATACCAGCGTGCATGTGTGTGTGTGCTTGACTCAGCGAGTGTGTGAGCGTGGCCTTTGTGCGTGTTTGCACGCATCAGTGAGACAATGATAACATTTGTGCTGTTTCTAATTAGAAGTTAGTGAAATTGGGATCGTTAGTTTTTCAATTAAATGATACAGCATTTCACAAAGCCACTGCTAACCAGTTTGTAATTAATACAGAGTTGCAGAGTTTTTTATTTTTCGTGCAGGTTTACTTTAAGGCGGCAAGTAGCGAGAAGCTGCAGATGATGCAGCTTCATATGGTTTGTGTTTAAAGGTCAGGTGGTCTTCAGGAGGCTTTCTGAGCTATAGTATTGCAACGGAGCAACCAATTATTGTAAGATCGATGTTTAATTTCATATTCACTTATTATTATTATCAATTACACAGACTCTATTGAAGGAGAACTGAACTAAACTGGATGATGACATCACTGATTCAATGATGAACTAACTTAAACTGTTTGCTATTGTCCTATTTTTAGAGCTGCTTTACAGAAGAATTTATTTTGCATTATTGAAACATTGTTATTGCTATATAAATGAAGGGAAAGATTTACAAAAATTAAATAAATATACTAAATGTTTAACATGTAACAATTTTATATATGATATAATATGATTTGATACATTATTGTCAATAAAAAGTAGTGCATGCGCATTTTATTTCCTACGCAAGTTATTTTAATAGCTTTGCAGTACAATATAGTATGCCAATAAACAATGGTAATTTAATATTAATAATTTTTAAATATTAAATGTCAACTAAAGCTAAAGTTAAGAAAAAATATATAAATGAATTATATAATCTTAACTTCAACTGAAGGTAAAAAATAAATAAATAAATAAATGTTTTAAATCTAGCTTTATATTATATGTATTAATGCAGTCAAATGATTAATCACGATTATTTGCATTCAAAATAAAGTATTTACTTGTAAATGCATTAATGTATTTATTTTCTTATATTTGATACATATATATATATATACACACACATAACACATATTATGCTACATTAAATTATATTAACTAGCTACTTATTTACTCTGGTAATTTAACTTTTAATTATTTAATTTAACTTGCAAATAAACATATCTAGAATGATATCTGTAATCTGTAATATTGTAAAATATCTCAATTATTTTATATCACTTTGGTAACACTTTAATATAGGATATCATTATTAACTTACTTTTACTATTACTATTATCACTTACTTGTTATTGGTTATTAATATACCTATTATTAACATTTTGACTATTTATTAGTAGGTTACTTTTAAATCACATATCCTGTATGACCACATTCTACATCCTACCCAATACCTAAACCTAACTACTAACTTACGAACTATTAATAAAAAGCAAATAAGGAGTTTATTGTGGTAAAAGTAATACCTAATAATTTACTAATAGTGAGAATTAGACCTTAAAATAAAGTGTGACCATCACTACTACTAATATCACTTGGTCACTAAACGTAGTATACAGTATTTCATATATTCTCAGCATGCTATGTGCAGATTACATCCTGCCGAAAAAGTGACATATTTAAATGTGTGTTACTGTGACTTATTCTACCCCTCTTTCTACTTCCCCGAGACCGTAGTTTAATTGTTTAAAACAACTGTTCACAATGGAGACTAACTTTTAAATCTGTTGTGACTGACAGGGATTGAATGCAAATGCGCACACACACACGAACACAAACGCAATCATCCATAAGCGGCAGGCTAGCAGTGTGTGCCAGACTCTTGAACATGTGAGTGTGTTTGTGTGCGAGTGTGATAAGATCTCAATAATGTCAGGAGATTATGCTCTTAAAACCAGGACTAATTATAAGCTCCCTGCACTAAGCACTGGAAAAGTATTAATTAAACCATCTCATTTATCAAAACCTTTTGGCATGGGGAGCACAAAAAGGGAAAGTCAGGGAGTGTGTGTGAGAGAGAGAGACTGTAGACAGCATAGTTCTTCAGGCTAATCTAGCTAACACAGCTAGCTCACAAAACAGGCCTTTTTTATCAGCGTTAAAGCGTACTCGAATGGTTTAGGAAGTTTGTAGCACTAACTAATATTATATTTGACTTTTTTTTTTGTTTGTCAGGTAATTTGGAATCAGTAACGAACTCCAATTTGTAAGTCATCTACCCAGCTCTATGTAAAACGATGCTAATGTATATTAGCATAACATGGATCTTTATGAATCGGTTTGGTTCTGCTAAGCTTTTAAGAATAATCTACAGATGTTAATGGTGTATAAAGGCCTGTTCAAATCAAGAATTATAACTATAACAACTATTAGCCTTCACAAATTAATTTTCTGTTTACCATAAACATGTGCTGCAATTTTGCAACCCGGTCTTATGCAAAATATGTACCTCTGTGCACTTTTGTTCAGCACTGTTTTTATGTACCTTACTGCACGTTTCGCTGCTGCTTCAAAGAGAAATGCCAACTGTGGGGTGATAAAACACAGGTTCAATACCCTGGTACGTTTTTATCATGATGATATTGGTACTGTATATATTGCGGCGGTTCAGAATTGAAATATCCTATCATGTTGGAAATATGCCAAATCCAACCCTAAACCTAAAGGGTTAACAAATGTAAAACTGATATAAAAACACATTTGTTGATGCAACCGTGTCATTTCAACTTCTTTTTACACAGCTTTGAAATGTTTTGTCGGATTGTAGTTACACAGGATTTAAACCGGAGCTCCTCTCAAGTACATCTCTGTTCTCTGGGAACTACTGAACAGTGACAAGGAATAAAAGGTGTCAGAGTTTTACTGCTTTTAGTGCTCATTTCTTTTGAAAACTGCAGTGTTATGTACTTATTGGCACGTATTTCCTGTCTCGATAAAAAGAGCACCAAGGTACATTTATGTCATAAGACCAGGTAGCAATTTTTCCATCTGCCACTTTAGTAAATTTGTGTTGTGTGTTTACATTAGGGAACACACATTTGCTGCCTGATAGTACGTTGTTGTAGTAGTTAGGTTTAGGTATTGGGTAGTTTTAAGGGATCTAAAATATGGTCATGAATTAATGCACTCTTCATAAGTAGTAATAAACAGCCAACATGCTAATAATATGCATGCTAATTAGCAAATAGCGAATAGTGTCATTCATTAGAATTACTGTTGTTAGCTGTTAGCAGCATTGCTCTTTTCTGAAGGGTTAAAAACGTAATTTGACTTCGCCTACACTTTTTAGGCCTTCCAATAATTAATCTTGCGCTTCTACTTTTCTAAGCTTGAACAGTAACATACTGTTTGCTCTCATGTTTTAAGCTAATTTTGAGCGCGAATCATAAACGGCACATCTTAGCTTCCCATCATGCGTCCTGCATGAGTTCTGTACACAGTGAGTCTCATTAATGAGCCGCTTGACTTATTCTGCCTTCATTTCAAAATGCATAAATTCATGCTTTTCATATTCTGCGCTGGAATCCCATTACGCTGTGACTGTAATATTTCGGGTATTAAGCTCAGTGACTCTGCGCGGTAATGGCTGAGAGGGGCCGTGCACGTCACCGCTTCGCGTTACGGACGATATTAATCAGGCTCTCCCCAAAGAAAAGACGAGCCGAGAAGAGAGAGAAGCAAGAAAGAGAAACATCAGAAAACCAATTCAGCGAACAAAGGCCCATGTGTTCCCCGGTGGCCCGGGATCGAAGAGCAAATGAAAGAGGGGAACGAGAGACAGAAAATGAAAGAATGGAGGTTTTATCAAGGTGTTGGGTGGAAAGACTTGGAGGGGTGAGGTGGAGCCATTGTGGCGCTTTGACTGAATGAGGAAACCCCGTCATTCAGGTCAATTCATTTGGAATCTTTTTTTCTCTTTATCAGGTGATTTTGTGAATAATTGAGATAGTGGGTAGAGGGCATTGTGTCAAGGGGTGTTCCCGCTCACTAGCTCTATGCTTGACGCCACCACGCAGGTAATTTGTCTAGTGTGCGTTGAAGCAGGACAGAATCGAGCGTAAAAGGGGGCCAGTTGGTAGTGTTTTATTGAGTCATCCTTAATTCCTAATCCTTTCTAGTACCATATTCGCATCAGGTCGATGGGCAATTCTTCATTTGTTGTGGCAAGTAGACGTCAATTTTAAATAGCAATAAATTGTTAACGCTTTGTCTTTTTATGTGAAGGTATCTGTGTGGCGTATTTCCTTCAAAATTTACTTTACTTTGTTACATTGGTCGATATTCCTCGTTACTTCACATTAAAACAATGTAAGATAATGAGTTAATTTTTAAGGGCTTATTAGATTCATTTTACCGTGTCATCAGTAAATCACTCTTTTGAGTCGATGCTGTTTAAAGAGTTGATCAAGCAGTTGGTTCAGTCTGAATTGGTTCTGAAATGAGTTTAAATGTTTGGTCCAACTTTGTATTAAGTGGCCTTAACTACTATGTACTTACATTAATAATTGTACTCACTGTGTTCATTTTGTATTGTAAAACACTCCACTGCTGTTGAGGGGGGATACGGGTAAGGTTTGGTGGTATGGGTGGGTTAGGGTGGGTTATGCGCGATCATAAATGTAATTACAGAAATTAACTACAGATGTAATTACAAGCATTTTAGTAAGTAAGATGTAAAACATTTACTGTCTGCATTGTCACCAATAAAATAGTAACAGTCTTTGTATCTAGGCTAATTTATACAGAATACATCCCTTGTTTTGAGTAAGATCCAAAGTAAACAGTATCTTTCACCCTGTTTTATTCAGTTCCCTTACACAAAAGCACAAGAGTAAACAGTATCTGACTACTTTTTACTCTTACTCCAGAATTAAGATTATTATTAAAAATTATTAAAATTAAGAACTTGCACTTTCAGTTAAGTTTTCGGTTACTATACGAATCTTGCACAATATTTCAGATTAGTATATTCCAAAACTGTAATATATATATATATATATATATATATATAACAATTTTAGAATAAGCATCAAATCTCATAAAACTTTTTAATAAATGTTAATTACTGTAGTTGCTTATTAGCTTGCCTACTTAATGTACCTAAGTAACTTAATAAACAGCATTTTATTAAGGCAAAAATCATAGTTGAGACCTTGAAATAAAGTATGACCAATATATATTTGATGACTTGTTACAAATTTTATAGTATTTATATATTATCATTATCATTAGTATTATTTGATTTATTAATTTATACCCTGAATAACAGTCACCTTAAAAAAATACTTGTCTGTTTACATTTTAATAGAGCCTTGATATGCTTTGAACATAATATATGAACATGAAGCAAGGTCACAATTCAAAATGAACCTTTCGTATTTCAAAACGGTAATAAAGAATAAAGGTGTGCTTGAAAACACAAACTAGAGTGGCAGAGAATGCTGGGATAGATGAGGGTTAGAAAAGAGCACAGAACTAGGGTTATACGACTCTAGTGTCTCTTCTCTGAGTAATCGGAGGAAGAAATGGAGAGGGAGATCTTGCGATCTGTGTTTCATTAATTTAGCTTTTTTATCGTTGTGCTCATCTGTCGTGTTGCGTAAATTTCACGATCATGGGAGATCAAACTTGGATTAGGTTCTGAAAAAAGCCAGAGCGCACCCAGATGACAGGAATGTGTGTGTTTGCGCACGAGGGAACGTTTATCAACATCCTATGTAGCTAAAAAACATTCATGCTAATCTGATGAAAGAAGGCTGATTATGCTAAGATTGATATGCTAACGTTTACACACATCACTCCATCTGCCCCTCAAGTTTCTGCCTCGACATCTCACACTTGATGAGAAAACAAGCAATAATAATTTTTTGTAGCTACAGGTCCAAGAAGTTCTCCGCAAAATACACACCGGTTTAATTACAATTGTGTGTGCGCGTGTGACTAAGTCGTATTTATTTTTCAGTCTCTTTAAATTACAATGAAATGTACACCACCTCCAGCTATCCCTCTGCTTCATTTTCAAATGCTTTCTCTTTTCCAAATTAAAAATATATATATAACGCTATCCACACCTCATATGTTTTAAAAAGCTTCCAATTCATGCAGTCGATAATGCAGAAAGATTCCGCTTAATTAAACTTATATAGGCAGAGCAAAGTTTAAAGAGAGAGGCGAAATTCACTCATGTCATGCTAGGAAAATGTGCAAATTATCAAATACAAATTAATTAATGTTTTGAGCCCATGTTCGGAGCAATGAATTGCGTTTAGGAAATTAAAAAGATAGGAGCTGCTCAGCCTTGCTACGCTAGTGTGTAATTTATTACTGCTAAGTTCAAAAAGCAAAATAAAACCATGTTACAAACACAGCCCGGCTAATGTCGGAATGATTTTTATAATAGCTATACCCTAAAACACTTGTCTCTGCTGGGTTTTAATTAAAAGAAAGATGGAAATATGCACACGTGAGATGATACGCATCGCTCTTTGACATGTGAGGACGAATGACCCTACTCTCCTCTTTTTCTCATTCTTTTTCTTACAATTATTAAAATTCTCGTTTTGTAAATTATTTTTGAGACATGGAACAAAGCATATTTCTCAGTTTTACCCTCCATTTGTTTTTAAAATGGTAACATTTCAGCCTTGAAAGTAGTCAGATATGATTAACAAGTTTATTTTTTAATTACTATTATTTTTTTATTATTAGCCCAAATGTATTATTTATTTAGTTTGTGTATTTAAACGAGTTTATTTTTATTGCTGTTATTTTTTTATTAGCTCAAATGCATTATTTATTTAGTTTGTGTGTATAAAGCATTTCAATTTTACTCAATATTTTACTCAATACATGTATAACTAAAATCACTGCCTTAGAGCATAAATCAATTAATAATAATAATTGCTTAAATTAATTATCATGACTTTATTGTTTACAATTTTGCATTACAATAACTTTACCACATTTCATTTTAAAACTCAAATATCCATGTTGTCACTTTTTACAACACATTTTAAATTCAAGACTAAAATGAACACTTACAATCATGAAATTAAATGGAATTGAAATTTTGTTTTATATTTAATAAAGTTAAAAAAAAGAAAAAAAAAACACTACCGGTGTCAACACTGTCAGATATTTGTGATAACATTTATGAAAATATCAGTCCACAAAAGTGTTGAAAATTTACCTACAATAATCTAGAAAGTTGTTCAATTTTAGGTAATAAATATTACTATATTATTATTTACAAATAAGTAGCATTCTATTTCTGTTTTGTTGTTTTATCGTATTATTCATTTTGTTTACAGCTGATGTAAATGTAAACTTCATCACCCAAACTCTAAATAACTTATTATAGATAATTGTATTATTTTTTAAATTGGATCAGACATTCCAGGTTGTTCCTCTTCGACGATGGTCTTGTTTTTTTTACTGCAATGAAGGGCACTTTCAGAAACCCTGAGTGCTTTAATCAAAGAGGACAAAGCCGGCTTAAGGGTCATCACATTTTGACCCTTGACCTGATGGAGACCCCTGCTCCTTGTTTGGTCCCTCAAGGGTCAGTTTGTCTTGAACAAAGCCTATATAAACATTAGGCTGTCAGTCACTTAGCATACTAATGCATCTCAGTGGCCTGGATGGATAAGATGTTGACTTCTCTGAGGACACATCAACCTCACAGTCAACTGCAGCGGCCTGAGAGACATCGTTGTATGTTCAAACCCATATAAAACGGACATGTAGAAACCTGATCTGAGATCAACTTTCATATTGTTGTAGTGAGAGTGAATGCCGGCCCACAGTCGGAGAAGCACCTGGATGGGTCAGCGTGGAGTAAAATAAAGCAGCAATGAGTTAGTAATGGGGGCGCGTGCCCTTTGCCAATGACCTGAGACTAGATTTGCATTTCCTCTCACAATAGAGAAGAGGCATATGCAGAAAAGGCTGGTGTCAGGTGTCATGCAGAAAAGCACATATGCATGATGTCTAAAGGCTTGATTGTGTCTCTGACTTGATACCTTAGTCTAAAATATTAACAAGCTATTTTGCAGTTAAATTAATCACATTGATATTACACAATATGTTCACAGTCGTTGTACACATTACGTCAAAATTTCTAAACATGAAGTCAGAAAGCAATAAATAAACAAACAAACAGCAGTTTAATGTTCTGTAATGTGTTTTGTTGAATTGTTGTATAGAACCTAAAACCTGATTCGGGGTAAAGAGACATTAAGTGTTTACATTATTCATGTATTGTACCTTTATTTGCATTTTCATACTATCACACATTTGTTTTCCATAATTGAACTTTTCTATTTGAGTCCCAGAGGTATTAAATATGAATAATTTTAAAGTTTTAGTTTAGTGTTCTACTTTCTTCTTCTTCTATTATTGAATGGAATTGAATTGAACAACATTTTCGAAACACATTTTTGTCGCTATCTCAGACATGAAATTTCAGAAATGCATAAAGGATTTTTTTTTTAGTTTGTCATTTCCAGATGTCTTGTAAAACACAAAATAAAAAATAGATACAAAAATGTACTTAGGATACACAAAATTCACCATAGTAACTTCGATATTGCAAAAAAAATCCATTATAGAATAATATTTAAAACTATATTTTATAGAATTTGATAAATTAATTAAATAAAGTCCAGTTAAGAGTCTAAATTGCCATAAATGTTGATCAAACACATAACAAAATAAATATATGCGTACGATCTTTCAGTACAAAAGCTATGGACATCACAGCATGATCCTCTGCGTTCAATGTCAAGGTTAAGATGCAGTATCTCATTTTAAAACTCTGTATAAAATGAGCCAAAAGTGATTATTCTTTTCTTGTCCCAACGTACTCTCGGTTCTTTTTAAACTCTGACGTACAATAAACTCTTTTTCATTTATCTCCCCCTTTTCATCATTTCTCCTTTACTCTGCCTCACTTTCTCTTCACCCGCACTTGACAACTTCAACGGAACGGTACATCCGTGACTCACTGCGAGTCCACATCCACCATTGTTCAATGTGAATAAACGTCCGTCAGAGGAGAAAAGAAAAGGCTGTGTGGTAAGGATTGGATGAACCGCGAGTTAATTAAGAGTGTGAGAGAAACAGAGGGAGCCGTACACCTCCGTTAAAAAGAAGACACACTCAGATGAGAGGATAACGCATTAATTACTTCTCTCATTGCTACAATGGAGTCTGAGAGTTTAGAGAAGGTCATGGAGTCTTTGGCGTGGAGCACAGCTTTATTACAAGAAAAAGACCAAATGAATGGAGGGTGGAATGGAAACTGGGAGACACGTGCAAAGGTGATCAGAAAGAATAACTATGAAATTAAACCTGCGCCAATTAAAGCATTAGCCCCACAACAAGTGTCTTTAAATATTTACTTAAAAGTAAGCTAAATTGACAACACTTTAGTATTGGGACCAGTTCTCACTATTAAGTAGTTGATTATAAGTAACATTTTAGCTGGTTATTAGTTCTGTTTATATATTATATGTAAACATACTCTACATCCCTAATCCTACCCAATACCTAAACCAAACAACTACCTTACTAACTATTAATAAGCAGCAAATTAGAACTTTAAGGCAAAGGTTTTTAGGTTTTATTGGTAACACTTTATTTTACGGTTACACTTATTAGCTGCACATTAGCATGCATATTACTAGAATATTAGCCATTTATTACTCTTAATTAAGCATATATAGATGTCTTATTCTACATCCGTAATCCTAGCCAATAACTAAACTTAACCACTAACTATTAATAAGAATTTAAGGAAAAAGTCGTAATTAATAGGTAACAAGTGGTACTTATTCTAAAGTGTTTCTGCTTTATTTACTTTAAAACTGCAAAAAGTAAACATTTTAGGCTAAGTCTTATATGCAGGTTACTTTAAGTTTCGTGGAGATGTGCCTGAGTGCTTTGTATTACAGTCGCAATGCTTTACCAGGTGGGCTATCGAGCAAGTTTACTATGTCAGAAAAGCTATAAGTAACTTTGTAACTACGTGCAAACTATGTGTCAATTAACTACATGTCTACTGACTCTTGAGTGTTACATACTGTAAGCTGACATACTTGCAATGTTTCTCATACTCAATATGTTATGGACCAGTCAAAATAAAGTGTCACTTAGAAGTTAAACAGACAATCTACAAATATGCTAATGACTTTTAGTTGACATGTAGTTGCAAAGTTGAGCTTTAGTAGAATGCGGAACTATCGAAAAAAAAGTGTTATCATGAATTGTATGTACAGTATAAGTATGTTTTGGCGTCTTGGGCCTATTTTCAACCCTGGCTCATTGGAAATACGTGTCTATACATACATTTATGCAACCCCATAATTATGTACCTTACTGCACATTTCACAGCAGTTTTATGAGTGAAATGTCCAGAGAGTTGCGCTAAAACACACTTTTAATATGTAACTGTTGCACTTTTGTATTAGGTTGTACAGGTACTGTATGTATGGCAGTGTTTTTATAAGCTGATTGAGGTACGTTTTGCAGCCATTCAGACTTCGCTAAAGATTAATGCTCTATCATGCTGTAAATATCCTTTACACCAAACCCAAACTTAAACCTTACCCAATACAAATGTAATGTACAGTAAAAATTAAGGGTGTGACGAGACACTTATCCCACGAGACGAGACGAGACACTGGGTTCACGAGATCAAGACGAGACGAGATTTTTAGACTTTTTTCAAATAAATCCTCAATGAAAAAATATATTGGGAAAATTTACTAACCCTATTCACCAAAATCATTCCAAAAAAACCTAGGTGCATTTTGTAATCAACTTTTTGAAATGAATCTATTTTAATAAATTGCACGCAGTAAAAACAACATGTCAACACTGCAAAATATTTTGCCACAAAATGACAGGCAAGTAATTGTAACAAAAAATGTAAAATGTAAAAAACAAATAACACAAATATTATTAAGCAGGGTAAGCTATTTGTTTTCCAAAACAGCTTCAGAAAACAGAGTTGGGCCGAATACCAAAACAAACTTGCCTACAACAAACGCTGCGCCAGCTTGAAGGCCAAAGTATACTTCAGCCATCTGCATTACATCATTTTCGTCATCAGGAGGGCTCGCGGACACTCGCGCACCCTGTCTGCATGCAGGTCATTTTTTGAGATCGCACGGACTGTCCGAGTACAACAGTGTATGCGCGAGAAGAATGCTGAAAGAGTGCGAGTCAATTGGTGGCATTGCGCATGTATTGAGCTCGT
>JAUCMS010000079.1:12058537-12078414 GCA_032357445.1 Enteromius radiatus | reverse complement strand
AGCAGTTCGTCCCTGGTGAAACTGATGGTGTTTGAGAAACAAATAACAGGAAAAACTAACAAAAACAAGACAAACACAGAGCACAGAGGCTGCCATTCTCGGCGCCATCTTGACTGACAGCCACAGGGATCTAAAAATACTAGCCTCAAAGTGTTTTTAGGAGCTAAAATGTTAATAGTTGTTGAAATCTAATCAAATTGTATCATTGTAATTTATTATAAATTATATCAGTATCAAATTAGTTTTTCAGCATTTGGTCTAAATGCTCAAAAAAATATAAAATAAAGGGAACACCAAGTCAATCCCACTTCTGTGAAATCAAACTGGCCACTTAGGAAGCAACACTGATTGATAATCAACTTTACATGCTGTTGTGCAAATGGAAGAGACAACAGGTGGAAATTATAGGCAATGAGCAAGACACCCCCAATAAAGTAGAGGTGTTGGTGGATGGAGCGAGACATAATGTTCCAGATGTGCTCAATTGGATTCAGGTCTGGGGAACGGGTGGGCCAGTCCAAAGCATTAATGCCTTCAACTTGCAGGAACTGAGGATCTCATCTCGGTACCTAATGGCATTCAGGCTACCTCTGGTGAGTACATGGAGGGCTGGGCGGCCCTAGAAAGAAATGCCACCCCACACCATTACTGACCCACTGCCAAACCGGTCATGCTGGAGAACTCTGTCACGTCTGTCACATGTGCTCAGTGTGAACCTGCTTTCATCTGTGAAGAGCACAGGGCAACCAGTGACGAATTTGCCAATCTTGGTGTTCTCTGGCAAATGCCAAACGTCCTGAACGGTGTTTGGCTGTAAGCACAACCCCCACCTGTGGACCCTCGCACCACCCTCATGGAGACCGTTTATGCAGAGACATGCACATTTGTGGCCTGCTTGAGGTCATTTTGCAGTGCTCTGGTAGTGCTCTTCCTATTCCTCCTTGCACAATGGCGGAGGTAGCGATCCTGCTGCTGGGTTGTTACCCCCCTACGGCCCCCTCCACGTCTCCTGATGTACTGACCTGTCTCCTGGTAGCACCTCCATGCTCTGGACACTACGCTGACAGACACCGCAAACAGACCTTCTCACCACAGCTTACATTGATGTGCCATCCTGGATGAGCTGCACTACCTGTGGGTTGTAGACTCCATCTCATGCTACCACTAGAGTGAAAGCCCCACCAGCATTCAAAAGTGTGATGGATAAACTTGCATTTTATTACAAAATTCATGATCATGAATGTAATGATTTCATGTGATATATCGTTACAGGTGTCTCGTTATTTCACACATTTGCGTTTGTTACACAGGCTGCAATTTAGTATATAATCTGTTTGCAATAGTACTCCATTGAATGAATGACATGAATTCTTTGCATGTTTGAATGATTCACTGTAACATCAGCGAACTGTGGTCAGCAGAATGCAAAAACATCAAATGTTATTAAATCCAACAGTAATCACACACACATACACGCACGTTTCTTGGATGGGGAAACGATCCCACTTGCACCTTTGAATCTATTTTCAAATGATTCCTCCAGAACCTGGCCTTGACTTGTAGTTCCTCCTGGGATGAAGTCTTGTTTTGCATTTAAATTCGTTATTATTACTGGGTCTAATAAAAACCAGAAATCGAAGCTGATACACTGATAGTGTGTCCTTTAAATGACCCCCTGACCCACGCAACACACCCCTTAAAGTAACACACACACACACACTTTTCATTCTAATCAGGTTATGTGGGAGTTAATGTGTGCGTGAGATTGACTAAAATATTAAGATTGTCTGTGCATGTGTCATATGGACAGTCAATTCTCTACCCTTACTGTCTGAAATCAGATATGCTGATGAAATGAATATGTCATTAGTGTTATTACATTCTACATACCCTTTTTAACATATCGTCCTGTAATCTGTATAGCTTTTGTGCTTTAATATGACTAACAGACACTCAAAGTATAAATCTGAGATATTAGATTGTGAGATTGAGTTGTCTAGACAGACATCTGAATATCGGGCCATTTAGCAGAGGAAATTGTATTTCTAAGATGTTACCTACTGTACATAGCTCTTATGGACTTAATGGATGTTTGTCGATGTTTCTCCTAAAATGATTTGTTAAAAATGTTAATGTAAAATGTTTAATAATTAAATTTTTGCCCTAAAATATATTTTTTTAAATGTTAAAATTGAATTTCATTTCATTCAATTCCATTTAAGTTTACTTTAATAGATTTACCAGGCGAACAGGAGAAAGTTTGTTGATTTTCCTAAAATTATTTGTTAAAAGTATTAATTCAAAAAGTTAAATTAAATTACAATTAAAAATGTTAATGTCATTTTTTTTTAAATAATGTAATTTAATTGAATTTAAACTATATTTATCAGGCAAACATTTAATTTCATTTCATTTCATTTTAATATATTTATTAGGTGAACAGGTGTGTTTGTTTGGTTTTTCCTCCTAAAATTATTAAAAGTGTTCATGTCAACTTTTTAATAATTTAATTTAATTTAAAATGAAACTATTTTACAAAACAATAATAATAATTTATTTTAATTTAAACATTAGATTACTGGGGTATTAGATCTGAGAAACCGGAGACTTATGAAAATATCTCATTTTAATCTTAGGAGAAACAAGTGAGAGATTAAACGGATCTTATTTCTGTTTTTCTTTCTTATGCCATCTCGAGATCTGAATAAACTGTTTAACTGTGATCAGTTGCTATTCCACCTGTTGTAATTCCCAGTGTTTTTGAAGAATCGAAATGTTCTAGTAATGAAATCTGATTGGATAACGTCATTGCAGCCCGATTCAATAACATGCTGATGCCTTTATATGTATATTTCTCATGTGTATAAATGATTCTCTCTCAGTGCAGTATCTGTGGGTCTCTCGCTCCTTAACTCACTCCTTCCCTAACATCAATAGTCAACAGAACCTGCCAAACCAAACAAATCTCAAAGCTTCACTCAGATACACACACACACACACACACACACACAAACGCACACCCTTCAACCCCTAAACGGCCCATTCTCTGTCCAAAAGAGAGCTTAAGCACAGGGTCACAGTGAGGTTAGCACAATACAGTTGACTGGAGCCTACACACACACACACACACACACAGTCTATCAACTCTAAAAACATATGTGAGAGTAGTTATGTGCCTGAACAGTACAGTGCTCAAGTCTGTTTATTGCATTTAGATCTTAAAAATAATTCACCTAGATTCACCTAGAGAGGTTAAAACCACGAAGAGATGGAAAATTAAAATGTACTCTAAAATATAAGTGTGTGTGTGTTTTAATATTGCCAAGGTGCTATGGTCTGAGTGGTTTAGCATATTGCTATACTGTTAGCTTTGATCTGGTGACAGATCCTATTCACGTGTGATTTTATTCATTTATTTATTTTTCGCCAAACAAGCGCAAATCCCACCGCAGATTTTATTGGTCAATTCAGACTCAAAGTCACCTGTCAAGAAAAGTTCAGGATTCGTGGATTCAGTTCAGAGTTCAGACATATTGTAGAGGGATCGAATCACAACAAATAGAAACGTTATCTATCAGGATGTGCAGTGTACTGAGTTTAAGGTTGGTGTTTAGTCTACGATTTTGAGTAAGTATTTGTTTTAGCATTATGCAATGCCTGTTCAAGCATCCTTTAAATTTAAAACAGTCCCAGTACTATTTAAGAGGCTAAATGGTTAACAATTAAAGAGTCTCATTTTGCACAAAACACCTTAAAGTTTAAGACATGGGTGGAATAATTCAAAATTCTTACTGTATTTTATCATAATCCATAGTTTCCCAGCCAACAGATCTGATTGGGAGCTTTTCAGACATATCAGACATTACGTGATGATGTAATCTGCCATCAATACAAATGTCTTAGAGTAATTCAGCCTACTGTGGGGGCAAATTTAGACCTTATTTTCTTACTTAATGTAACATAAATGCAAAACGTAGATTGTAAGCTTTCAAGAGATACTACATATGTCTATATTTGTGCTCCAGCATGTATAATATTTTCAAAGAAACATGTTATTGCGCAATTCATCTCACATTACCGGAATTACGACATAAAGGGGTTAAGGCCAAAGTATACTTCAGTTTTTACACACATGCGAGGGACAGCGTACAGAGCACAACTTCAAACGGAGTATACGCCTTCAACTGTACGTACAAAAATATACAAAAAGTAAACGTAGGCGTTTACGTATACACACTGAATTGGACGCATAGCCTTTCAAAGTACAATGCACTCCATTTGATATTGTGCGCAAACACATGCGATCGACATATTGTATGTATTGTATTGTATCTTTATCCTCGTTCAGTGTGCGTTATTTTCTCCAAAAGTTATGAGCGATACAAATGTCTTTCCAAAGCCTACATAAATGTACAAGTCTATTGTTATTGCATCTCCAATAATTAGTTGTTATTGTTGCATCTCCAGTAGTTTCTTTTTCTGCTACTACTACTACCTGTTGCCACCTTGTGGTCAAACTAAGCAAAACTAAGAAATTCGCGCACACATATTCTAAATACGCTTTGGGTTGAAGTCTCCTGCATGCAAGAATCCTTCATTTGAAATAAATCAATGGGATATTTTCCCATGTTTAAGCAACTAAAATAGTGATGCTTGCCTTACCAAGTACATCCTTCATATGGTCTCTCTCTTTCTCTGTCCGCTTCTGTCGCCCTCCCTGCACGCACTTCCGATCGCAACGTTTTGCAGCCATTATAAATCTGGCTTTGACTTGCTAAAGCAAACAAAGCTGGAGAGAAAGTGATCCCTCAAAAAACATTTTGTCAGTTCTAATTAGGGTTGAAATATGGCTCAACTATCTCCCTCTCTCTCTCGCTCTCTTTCTAATATCCATTCCCGAACAAAACTGTTTAGAGCTGAACACTGTTTATTCTTTCTTCTCTCGCCTCTCTCTTCAGCCATCTCTCCATCATATTCCTCTTCTCTTTGAAGCAAACTACAAGTGATTAAAGTACAGGGCTTCCAGCACACAAATATCTATGAGCTATGTATCTAAATGGCGAGCTAGCGTGAGGCTAACCTACTGTAGCATGTTGGGTCCTTTAAAACAGATAGCGTGTAATTGCGCGTTTGGCCCGCAGTGCTCTAAAGGCCCCAGCAACTGCTTTTGTCTGCGGTAGCAAGTTTACCCCTACACTGCGATCGCATCCTACAGGCTATGCAAATCAGCGCTACCTACACACACACACACGGCTAAACGCGAATGCAGTCTTGATGAAACGGAGCACGGTTTGTGTGAGTACGCGAGTGTGTCTTTTGGCATGCATTTTTCACGCTTTATTTAGTGTTTGTTCAAAAACAAGAGGACCACCAATGTGAAACTGGGCTTCACTTCAAAGACATGCAGGAAATGTTCTCCTTGTGCATTTGTTCTGTTCCCAATTAAACGCCACAGACACAAAGATCAGAAAGGTGTTTTAAGTGAGAAAAGTTTCTTGCACGGTTGATCTGTGCTGAGTTTTTTGAACTGAAGGGTGATTTGGAAAGGGCAAGACACATTTCAATAATCTTCAATGCACACGCACACCGTCTTAAATAAATATTGTCCACCAGCAACGGTGGTAGTGCTGTCAAAATCATAATTTTTTTTTTTTTTATTTTTTTTTTTTATGTTTTTATGTTCACCACCCCCCCATTCTTTTTTCTTTTGATTGTTGCTTTGGTCTCAGTTTCCTGGTTTGAAAGTTCTTTGCTGGCACCTTAAAGTTTTATTGTTTGTATTTTACTTCACACCGACTGAAATACTGATTATGCAGAGTGATAATGAATTTGTGTTAACGAACATGTGGTAGTTCTGCCGTACAATAAAAAAGTTGGTAGTCAAAAATGATTTTATGTAAATAATTTAGTAAATTTCACTTGCACTTGTCAAACCCTCACACACACACACACACACACACAACATCACATCCAAAATAAAAGTTTTTTGTTTACATACTATATGTGTGTGCTGTGTATATTTATTATTTACTGTACACATGCATTTATATATTTAAGAATAATGTTGTTTATTAAATAAATTTATATATACAATAAATAAGAACATACTTATATACACATGTAAATATTTTCAAAATATATGCTGTATGTGAGTGTCTACATATACATAATAAATATACACAGTACACACACAAATATTGTTATTTTGTGTGATTAATTGCAATTAATCGTTTGACCGAACTAGTAAACATATATACATTTAGTGTGTGTGTGTAAAATTAAGGTGATATTTACTCATTTATTGATTTATGCATTTTGCTGATAATAAAAATCCAGCACAAGAACAATTTCAAGTAACTTTAGTTCAAATCTACGATTTAATTTATAATACATTTGCTTTTAAAAGCAAAATTGTTTACTTATAAACAAGAACACAACTCTTGCTATGATTATGAAAATTCTACTTCGGACCAGTAACTATTTGTATCTCTAAAGTTGTCCACTTTTTATATTTAAGTTTAGATTTTTAAAAAATATTTAGGTTTAGATTTTTAAAAAATCAGTGCAAACACAACTTTAAAATAACTATTGGGATAACACTGTGTAATCAATTAAAAACAGTACCATTATTGGTTAAAACTGTGTCGTCATATAATTTTTATCAATGTAAACAATATACAGTCAAGCCAGTCATTATCATAAAAGAACAGTTTTGATATTATTGTCAGCTGACTGTATCTAGATTAGTACTGCAGTTAATTAAACAGTTTAATGATAACTACACACAAATATCTGACCATGACAGACCAATCAGAATGCAATATTCCAGATAATTATGCAATAATATAGAATTTCTCAGCCAGTGCATGACACTATAGTTGAAAACGAGCAGGGGCTTAACAATGTGTTGCTGCGTGTGTGTTTGTGGGTCTTTTTGCTAACAGGCGGTACATGATTTGAAGGAAAGGAGAGGTCAACTCACATTTCCTAAATGGCTTAAAAAGTGAAAAAAATATCCAAGTACCAAGTAAATGTTAAATAGCACCCGGGGCAAAGCAAAAGAGAGACGCTAATGACTAGCACACAGTCACACGCACACAAACGCACGGTTTGACACCTCCACTCAGCACTTGAAAAGCCCCATAATGCACCATTCACGGCACTATTAGTGTAAATAAAGAGAAACGGTTTCAGGTAAATACGGCTTATACGTGTATCAGTTTTCTCAGCTCAGGCCTCTGTCCAAACAAAACTCCTGTTCCATCTCCATTTTGCCCTGTGGCGAGAATGAGGGGTTGGGGGGGGGTTTGTCATAGTTGTAATCCTGCATATCAATTACAACATCTACTCCTCAAAAGAAATGACAGGAAAAAATGGATGAGGAAAAAAAAAGAATGAGAGTGAGCCGCACTGCGAAGTTGATTTATGGTGAAAAGAGGAACTGTTTATGGACTCTCTGAAGTCAGGGAAGCTTTTAGGGGTCGGGCCCAATAGGGGGTTGTGTCAATGGAGAAAAATCTTAGTGTTATTTTTTGATCAAAATTCAGAGTGGTATTTATACTTTAAGCCTTGTTCCAGGGCTTGAGAAGTAGATGTTTGCACAGTGAGCAGGCGCCGCATCTCCTCCTACCCACACAGGAGAAGTTCAAGGGGGCTGCGACTGCCTGTTCGTTCTCCCATCCAACAAACCACAAAGCCAGTTCAGCCAATGCTTAGAAATGGCCACGCACAAATACTTGCACCCTTTTGGCCCAGACAGAAAGCTGTTTAAATAACCTTTGACCTCCCTAATGCATTAATTAGGGTCGGGGTCACACGTTCACAGCGACTTGAGTGCGTGGGCGGATGCGTATGCAGAATTGTATTTATCTTCAAATCATTTTAGCGCAGCTACGCATTCAAATTTTCATGACTAGTGAGTCAGCGACCTTATTAAATGACCTTAAATCGACCTTATTTTAAACTCTAAGCGACCTCGCTCAAACATTAAAGAATTTTCTTCATCCACCTTTAAGCTCTCAGTAATAACCTTGTTATAACATGATAATAACATGGTGATAACCTTTAGATAACCTCCGATCAACTTTCTAGCCCTTTTCCACTCAATCATGGAATAAGTTGCAATTTTTATGCTCCTCTGAGAGACTTTTTTGGCAAAGCTCTCTCAGCGTTTCCTGTGCCGTGCCATTGTAGGTCAGATGGGTGACTGACGCTTGTGTATTTAGCCTGACAAATGTTTCCCGAAAAGTTTTATGTGGTAAAACGACAACAACCACGCACGTCAATCCTGATTACAGGGTAAACGCAGAAATAGAGCCATCCATGACTTGCCGTCATATCGCTGTCTGCCTCAGACAGAAACAAAAACAAACAGTCAAGCCAATTAATAGTAGTCGTTCAAGGCTTCTATCAGAGACTTTGTGGTTTCGTCAATGTGATACCATCGACTCCCTTTTTTTCAATTGGCGCCTGGGTCCTGTTATGAGAATAGCTACGGAGTCCCAAGAGGGCCACTCTTCAGTGTCGCCCCCAAGGGACCTGCGAAAACGCATTAGTAAATTAATGTCCACCCCGGGAACACTTCTCACGTTAGCAGGGTTATCCTGTTGTTCCTTAGGGCCCTGGGGAGGAGTCATAAGCGGGGAGAGGGGTCAGTAATTGATAGGTCCGTTTTCGATTGCCTGCCCAACTGCAAGTCCAGAGGAGGCCAAAGAAAACCAACTTTAAATAAGCATCTAAAGAAAACACGAACTTATTCGCTCTGTCTTTCGCTCTCCTGTCATGAAAACCCCAGGTGGAAGGAGTTCTTGCATCGCATGTTTCCCTTTTCCGGGGACGGAGGGCGTTATATCAACACAATACAGAATGCACGTTCAAACAACAGGAAGAGAGTTCTGAGATGGCTGCGCCGATTGGGCGAGCTCAGTGAATTCTGTTTTCCATGAGAGGAAAAGGCTATTTAATTTCAGTAATGATTTTCTGCGCTGCGGTTTGATGTGTGCCGATAGGGCAGTGTTATTGTTGGCGGGGCAGAGAGGTGCATGCGTCCGCGTCCGTGTGTGTGTGTGTGTAAAGCTCGGTACATGAGACGGAGGTTGTGTTTTTTGGGAAGTACAACATGTGCTTTGGATTAAACCTGTGTTATAAGTGTTTGACATTAACATGCAGTCATTCACTGGGCAAAAGAGAGGAGAGGGATCTTTTAGAGCGCTACGGCTGTCCTAACACTTTTCAGCAGCATTTAGAGAGAGAGAGAGAGAGAGAGAGAAGATAGGTGGAAAACAAGGTACAGATTGACTCTGCACATTTTTGCCAAAAAGTAAAAGGAGTATTACTTCTTAGAATGTGTGTCGGATTGGCGTTACTATCCATTAGCAATAAGTCTTGAATTTGTTTTATTAGCAAATTTCTGTGTGTAAGTGTGTGGGCCGTGCCTTAGAAGTCCCATCTGCCCCCATTCACTCGGCGTGTTTGACATCTTTTCATCTTTTTACCCTCATACCATTAACAAAATATTTCCATGTTTCACCATTCAACCTTTTTCTTTCTTTTGAGCAGGAATTCTAACAACTCATAAAAGCCAGTAAAAATGAAAGATATTGTGAAAAAGATAAAAATCAAGGATTTTTTTTTGTTAGCATGATGAAAAGATCTTTTTAAAGTTGCTCTTTCTTTCTTCTCTCTCTCTCTCTCTCTCTCTCTCTCTCTCTCTCTCTATATATATATATATATATATATATATATATATACCCATACTCTTATTAAACCCAACCATCCTGTAATATAAAATAAATTTTTATACTCAACGCCATTAAAAGCATTAACAAACATTATCTCATCAACCTACTTTCTGAATTAGCAACCTTGTCCTAAATTAGTTGCACCACTGTAATGTTTGACAGTTTTAATAGGACTTTTTCTTCTTCTCTAAAGAATCAACTGATATAAAAAAGTAGCAGTAGTAGTTGGACATATAACTTATCACATATCACAATAAAATTTAGTATCCAATAATTAAAATGCATAAAAATCGTAATATAATTCAAGTTTACACATTTTCTTTCAGACTCAAAATAAATTGATAAAGCACTTTCCAATTGGATTTTTGTCACACATACTCTGAATATCATTAATATGCAATTTTGTGTATGCGTGTAAACATGTTCCGGCAAAGGGGAACGGAAAAGAAGGCTTTCCTCTTTTGCGGTTTATTTGTAATGTTTGTATTACGCAGTATCGTTGCAGGCATTGATTAGAACACGATAACTTTTGGCTCGCGCGCTGCATCAGCACTGATGTTAGATAGCGCAGGAAAGAGGCTGTATGAGTCTGTCTGAATGAGGCAGCACTTCAAAGCCGGTTTAAGCGGCCTGAGCTGTTTCAGTCAACACCTTTCTGTCATCCTTTTCTCCACTACATCTCTTCCTAACATTATTATCACAGCAGCGTAACTCTGATAAAACACAATGCTGGAATTTCACGCCGCTCCACGCACCCGGCTGGCCACACACACACACACACACTCAAGTAAACACAGGAGTCTCTCCATCTGTTTATAGGTTACTTCATATCTGTGATGGCGTAGTTATAACTCAAGACTCGGCTAACACTGGGTGCACTTATCTCTTCAGGGTTTCCCACAGGGGAACGTGGTTATGCCAAGAGATTTGGCTCCACATGTAAGGAGAACTAGCCAACGAGAGGAAAGGGGGGAGATGGAAGGAAAAAGGTGTACATGTGTAATACGCTGATGTGTGGTTGATATCTTTTCCATGCACACTTTTTTTTTAGTCGGCCCAAGTTTAGAAACCTAATGACTGTTGCTACACCTGAAAATTCAAGTTTGATTTCATTCCTGAGGTTTGCCTTTTGCTTTTCGCCTTTGGTTTATAATGTAACTAACAGAATGTTGTTTATTAAGTGTCTAAAATAAATTTGGATGTTTCTAATTTTATTTTAATTTCCTTTTTCGGTAACACTTTGTTTTAGGGTCTCTTAACTAGTTGCTTATAAGCATGAATATGACTAGAATATTAGCCATTTAATGCCATAAACTACATCCCTAATCCTAACCAAAACCTAAACTTAACAACTATCTTACTAACTATTAATAAGCAGCAAATTTGGATTTTATTGAGGGCAATGTAGTAGTTAATAGTGAATACTATAAGTGTTACCCACTTTTTTATCTTTATCCAAACTTGTCTATAAAACTAGGAATTAAAAACAAAACAAAATAAAAAGGTAATTTAATTTGCATAAACTAACCAATATAAAAAATGCCACCAGTTTAGCTCTGGGAGGTTTTTTTGTTTGTTAGTTTGTTTTCATAATGTATAATTTAGTCAATTGCATATGTTATTACACTGTAATTATACAGCTATAACAGTTTATTGAACAATAATGCATGTGGTACTATTTCATGTGGTGTTTCTTTTTTCCTCATAAAAGTGATTCAATCAACCCGACACAAATGAAAGTCAAGTTTTTAGGCTGTAGTTTTTGTTACACATTAATTACATGCCGCACATTATTATTACTAAGTAATTACATATGTAATTACATTGTAACACAAAGACGCTACGGTAAAGTTCAAAAGAGTGAGCCGGAGTGGATATTTCGAGTCTCTGTGAGTATGTTTGTGTATTCCAGAGCAGACTCAGGCCGCAGAGATAGACGGAGGAGAGCGATCGCTCTATCTCCACTCTTTCACCAGCGCCAGCTCGCTTCATTCACCCGTCCCACTGCGCGATAAACCCTCCGACAGATCCCCGCACTTATTTTCCATCCTTTTCTTCATCTTCCAACAAGTCTTTAATACATACATATCACAGGCCGCCTCCTGAGGTTTGAAAAATGAAAACACTACTTCATCTCGCCTTCCCCTTTTTTAATATTCGGTCACAATAAATATTTCCCATTTATATGCAAATGATTATCTACTGACCAAGAATGGATGGAGCTCGTCTTGTTTTCATTGTACTCGGAGAGGTACAAGTGTCTGAGACGGCGGACGGGGAATAGACGGAAATCAGCCGGAGTGGGAACGCCTCGCCATTTCTGGAGTAAATAATCCCGACTCGCCTTCCATTATTTTTTATGGCAGCATTGAATGGAAGTGTATTAACTTATAAGTTATAAGTAGTTGGAAGTAAGTTACTTAAAACTGGCGGGGGGAAAGGCAAAGAAAGAAAGCTGACGCGTCGCTTAGTTGAGTTCCCCGCAAATTGCTGACATAATTACACGAATGTAATTTTTATGAGTCACGCAAATCTCGGCATTTTCAGTGAAGCAGATAATTAGACTTGGAATAAAGCGCAACTGAATAATTAATACATCAAAACTAGATGAACTTTTTCTAATTATTTTTATTTAATCTCCATTCTAATTATTGTTCGAGTCGGCTGAGCGAGATTGCTTCTCATTCAGGGGGTGAAATGCACCCTGGCTGGCGTATTCTCACCCAGTGAAATATTAACTAAGCGTGCAGAGAGGGGATCAGAGAGAAGACCCCTCCCTTTGCCCACCCTCCCATGATTGAACTGTAATTTAAAATTTGCCACTGCCAACAAACAATTTACATCTACACCTGCCATATTTCTTATTCTCCCCCGCCGGTGTGCTACCAAATGCATGACGATCAATATTTTGCCAGCTTTAAATGAGTTTGTAATTAGCCTAATGTGCTGTTCCTATGCTTTTTTAAAAGAGAGGGATTTGTTTAGACTTCAGTGTTCGAGTAAACCTGACCTGTATGAGTGAGCGAGCAAACCCGAGATGCTGACCGCAGGGGAAAATTCGTGCACTTATCTCGCATGTCTCTGCTACTAGGAACTGGAGCGCTTGGAAACCAGCGTTTCATCTGATAACCTTTATTGCTGAAATAAACATAATGAAAGTGTCAGTAGGTGCTGCGCTCGTCTTCATAAACGCGAGCACGTTCTGAACCGGTTTGTTCGCAATCTGTGTCTAGAACTTGCCGTGTTTCTTATTCCAGCTTTATGTGTCTTCCAGGTTCAAGAATTAGGCCTGGGAAATAATGAAGGTAGATAATGGCTGACCTTCTGTTAACTTGGCTGATAATTGCGATGGGGAAGGCTGGAATTGTGCCGCGCTGGGTTCTCGCGCTGATGAGATGAACAAATAAAAAGCAGCATTTACAGGCATGAAATGAGCTAATTCTGCGCCTGCACACATTTCCACATCTCTTATTAGACTGTCGGGGTTTACTAGATTAAAATTGCAGCTTAATTAATGTACAAACACAAGATCAGATTTAATTAACATCTGATTTAATTGCTTGCCTACAATTGCTTTTCACACTGTATGCTCCAATAGAAAATGATTGCGAAAATGTAATAATTATACAGACAAATATAATGAGAATGCATTCAAACGGTTTGATGTAAATCCAAGACTGATCACTTTTGCTGAGAGAAGAAAAAATATCACATTTCCACAGTTTTATTAATTAATTTTGATTTTGGGGAAATAATTTGATTAAATACCTCTGATTATGTGGAATTATAAAAACAATAAGATGGGTTTCATGCAACATCCAAATTGATTCAAAGAGATTTTCGGAGCGTTGTTTTCATCTTTGCCTCAAACAGACCTTAAAATGCACTTTCGCTTTAGTTTCAGAATTTTCTTAATGTTTTAATGTTGGATTTCTCATTACTTGTATTTGTTAATACTTTGAACAAACTCTCAAAATTGCTTCTAAAACACCATTTTTAAAGCATTACACCATTTACGGTTTGAGTGTTATGCTGTTTGTCAGAAGTCAGATCAATTCTGTATTATTTTCGAGAGGGCCAGTATAGAATGTTTGTATCTCTATTGTTATCTGGAGTATGTATTTGCTCCAGTATGTGCAGTGTTTGGCTTTTATCACTTTATGGAAATGCTACCTTCTTGAGGTCCATTTCAAATGTGTCTAGTGCCACCATGTGGTGAGTACAAGTACTGAAAAACTCAAAGGGATGAACTTCAGTGCACCAAATGTCTTGTTGAATAACATTATGCATGTGTGTATAGTCTTTAGTGTACCGGGACACAGGTTGGAATGTCAGGTACGATATGAGAAGACAAAACACACGCTGATGGCGATCTGTTTTTCTGTCGAAATCTTCTTTTAAGATTTCTAGTGTTGATGGAAACTATTGGACATGTACAAAAGAATTTGGATCTTACGTGCCACATCAAAGGATGTCTCTTTTTGACTTCCTGTCCTATATGTACAATACATAACAGCTTTTTAAAAATAATTCAGATACCTGACCATGTTAAATGCTAATGTGACCTTTTAACACCACAGACTGAACAAAATTAGTCATTTATTAGTAGTAATTAAGCACATACATATATATATATATATATATATATATATATATGAGGTATAAAAAAATGCACATGCAACAAGTGTGCTGGTTCCGCAGGTAGTGTTATGGTATGACTGGCGCCAGCACGGATGATCCAGTCATGCTTGAATGAGAATCACGCGTACGGGCTCCAAGCTTTCACCCTGTGTGGTGTGTTTATGATTGGCCGGCTTTGCAGGTAGAGGCGGTGGCCTCATACACCTCTATTTGAACTGCTCACCTGCACATGACCTGTATTTGTGTGTGTGATGCTAGAAAAGACAGCAATGTGCCGAGGCAGGCAGACAGACATGAGTCAGAACAGAATGAACCTGCATGTATCTCTAACACACGCAGTGACGCACACAACGCTTGGCTAAGTTTGTGTGGGAGTGTTCACAAATTCTAAGCGTGCGACTGCAGCACTGAACCCTAATTCACCAGGTTACGCAGAGGGTGTGTGGCGGCATCAACCTAGGAGTTGAGTCTGGGAATACCCATGTGAAAATGCTATTGCTCAGATGTTCTTTCATTGTTAAGGAGACTAAATGGGGTTGTTTTGTTCAACTTTTCATTTGTGTATCCTACACAGTATTACATTTAGATATTAGATGGGATGTAGAAGATGCAGAATATCCACCAGCTAAAATGTTCTCAATTGTGAGGCCTGTGTTTTAAGGTGCCTTATGTTATATTAAAACTCATTCCACAAGTGTGCAGCAAATGAGAATGTATCAGCGACAGATTGTTGGAAAGAAATTGTTGAAATGGAAACAGACTCAACGGGCCCTGTGACTCCAAAGTCTCAAATCAATACTTGAACCCCCGTCCGTCCCTCTCCAGAGAGAGTTGTCCTCCCTGTGTCCTCTCTTCATCCATCTTTCATCCCTCTATCATCAACCCACCTCGCACACCCCCAACCGACCTTGTGGGGTCACCTGTCTTTGTCCGCCGAGCTCCGAGAGAGCTTTGTGCGAGGGTGTGTGTATGTGTGAGCTTGTGAGTGAGCGAGCGAGTGTGTGTGTGTGTCTGGGCTTCTTATCTCTCTGGGCTGCTGCCGTTTTAAATTATTCATCCCTACTGCTCCTGCACACACACTCACACACATGCACATCTCCATCACATGCCTGCCCGCATCCGCCGCCCAAGAGGCGGTCTCCGTGGCAACCTTATCAAAGATCGCAGATTTCAGCTCGAGAAATGAAATAAAAGGGGAAATTGGCTGCATTAGCATAAGAGGAGGAAGCCTGGAGTTGAATACACACCCCTGAAGCCGCCCCCTCTGCTTCCTCCTCCTCCTCCTCCTACCCATAGTTCTTATCTTGCCCGTCTGATCATTCTCTCTCTCTTTCTATATATATATTTTTTTTTTAATTCTGTACCCCCCTTACGCTTTTTGTTCCTCCCTGGCTCGGGGGGGGGGGAGAGAATGAAACGAAAGAGGAAATAGATTTGGTCTGGATGACCTTTGACCCTTTCAGAGCAAGTAAACAATACGCAGTAACCTGGGAGACGGGGCATGGGGATGTCAGGGGCGACTGCTTGACAGGCGACTTGATTTCCTGTGGAACAGGGGGCTCGTTTCCTGCGTTTTGTGAGGGTTTATTTTGGCAGACTTGGTCTGGTCCATAGAGACCCTCCCCTTTCAGATTGACTTTGACCTACAGCTGTATGGAATGGAGGTTTTCCTTGTGATACCGTATAAACCTGTTTCATTTTTAAAGCAATTCTCTGGAATCCTGCTGCTTCTAGAATAGAACAGTAACCAGTAGTCTTCCCATCAGGACTGGGATCAAATTGAGGCAAATCTATTTACTATTTATCTAATTATTACAGGTTAACCAGAAATCTAGATTAAATTAGTCTCAATAATCTTTTATTACACTCTAAAACCTCCTCCTCTGAACAGATTTCCTTGTTGTATGGCATCATTGGATAACATAGTTAATTTGGTCACATGTTAAGGTCTGATTTTTGCTATTAACGAACCATTAACTGCCAGTATATTAATATTAGGCATGCTAATAGTGTAAATTGGTCCCTATACCAAAGTGTTACCAGAGATGTTTAGGGTATTGTTGAAGATAGCAGTTAAAAGCAATTTAATTTTGGTTGAATTTAAAGTGCCTTTATTATGGGTAATGAATGATTCATATTTTGCTTTTGGGAGTCCCCAACATCAGGTTGATGCATGCAAGGTCAAAAACACTTTTCATTGTCTTATAACATGCATTTATTTTTCCCTCTCTTGCTCAATGACTCCCAAACAATTTGCTTAACAATTCACTTTTCCAAATGCTAATATGCGGTGATTGGTCCAATGGGTATCATTTTCCTTAAATCATTCCCATAATGCCTGATAAAGCAGTGTTTGTGAGCGCAGTGCTGCTTTGTGTACAGTGTTATCGGAGGAAATCACTATTTTTACCGCTCCAAAAGCAGCACCTATATTGGAAAAGAAAGAATTAGCATTTCCATTCAGACCAATGCAAAAAGACCAACAAGTCAACATTAAATGGCTTGATTCATTTTAAAAACGAGTCTACTCTTTCTTTTGTGACACAATAACTTAATACACTGTACACTTTCAAGAAGTGTTACTATTGTCATACGTCAAGATGTTCTGATGCTAATGAAAGCTTGCATTTAGGTCATTATGGTATGGAATACTTTTATATCCATACTTACTGTAAATTTTTCCAGATTTTTTACCATCGAATCACAATAAATCATTTATATTACAGATCAAATATATTACAATTAGGCGCAACAGGGAAATTGTATACATTTTGGCAATGGTATTTTTTTTTACATTTTATTATTTTATTCAGGTCTATAATGTATATGGGGGTAGTGCATTACAGACTTAAATGTTACACATATTTTAAATTAAATGTCTATATTCGCAAATGTCCAAAAGTGATAAAAAAAAGACTAAATTGTGCACATTTTCCAGTTTTTAAATGATAGAAAGAAAAAAAAGCTTTGATGTGAACTGACCTGCTAAGAAAAAAACACAGAATATTTTTCTCATCATTTAATATTCAGTTTCACTGTTAAATGCGTCACATTATGGTTTTGTTACGTGCAAAACACCATGTGAATTGTTTGGCCTATACAATCCATGGAAAAAGTAGTGACTGTCTCATCGTTTTTGTGAGTGTGTATATTTGGCCTTTAGACCTTTAGATCTTGATTTGGAGACCACTTTACCCATAGAGATGCTTAATCACACCCACCCTGTCTCACTTTCATATCCCACACAGTCTGATTATCACTTCATTTAACTTTTTCCAAACCCAGAAGGCAGAAAATCGTATAAATCTGTGTAATTGTCTCAACATTCCACAGAGATCATCTGTCAACATGAACTTTACAATGCTTGCTTAGAAAAGATACTTTTGAAGAGATTTCTAGGAAATGTTTTTTTTTTTTGAAAGATGTTATAGAGACGTTATTTAGAACATATCAAATCCAGGCCTTTTGTTGTAGGTCATAATAAAGCTCTAGCAAATGGAATTGTTCTCACAACGCCTTGGTTTTTGTATTTGCTTGAATATGAAAGCATTAGCGCACATTTTAGCTTTTATTCAGCCATTTGTTTATTTGTGTTTAGCATTTTCGAAACATCCATTCTTGCTTTGCAATGGAGATTTTGCCAGAGGGCCCGAGTTGTTTCGACGTCAACACTTGTAGCCTTTGACGCCGCTAATCTGGTTAACACCAATTAAAGGGAAGTGCAAAGAAAATCACGCGGGGTGTTGGTCTCGTTGGTGGTCCAGAAAAGACAGTTTTGTTTAGCAAGAGAGTGGTTGGAGGCCATTTTGCGTGTTTGTAACCCCCCCCCCCCTATTTCTTCAGCCTACGTCTGATTTCTCATAGACATAAAAGACTGTAATGCCTCCGGGCTTTAGTCCCGCCCACTCACCGTCTACGACGTTAGCATCCAGCGCAAAATGCTACTTAGCGCCGAAGCTTCCGTAAATAGCCTGTGGAGATGGGGCAAAAAGTGTATGTTTGCCTGTTTCTGTGTGTGTAAGGGATACAGTAAAGCCAATTGCACCAAGACCACACATTCAGCGAGCGATTCCTTCTTTGGCTCACTTACACATTGGACACACACACACGCACACACACATTACATTGATGGTGGTAGCTGTAATGATGAGTGACAGCGAGAGACGGCGGACAAATGTTGATCCCCCACAATCCTCTGCAGTGCCTAACTTCCCCTCGTGCTGTTGTGGCAATGTGAGCAGTGCTGGGCCCCTGATAACCGGTATGGGGCTGCCGCCTCAGAGAGCGAATATACGCGGTTCCGGTCAGTGCTGAGCATGTGCGGCGACTTTGATACTCCACTGCATCGTGGGTATTTGGCCATGAACAATTTACAAGTTTGTGTGTGTGTTTATAGGAGGAATGTTTTTGCAGTCCACTCTGCAGATGTTTCTGTAATTTATATGCAGGATTTTGCAGTGCAGAGCGGATTGGAAAACTTTTATGCGGCTTCTGCAGTGGACATGTAGAAATCTAGTTAAATTAAAAGAAAAAAGAACACATTCAGCTTTTTTTGTTGTTGTTTCCCGATTAATTGATTGCTCTCAGTAATGCAGTTTTGCTGAAATATCTTGACTTCTGTTGTCATTCTATTCATTTGTGACTGAAAACTGCTTATGATATTAATCGTTTTTTCTTCGACTCTGTTTTTGTTGTGCTCTGTGGTAATTTAATTACAGTGGCTAATGTTATCTATCTAGCTGGCCAATTACAGTAAACAAAGTAGAAGACGAGAAAACACCTGGCTGTATTCTTTATTTCCAGTGCTACCATACAATATAATTCAGGATCGGTTTGGAATTTGCAAGAAATCTACATTACATACAGTATGACACACTTCTGAATTAATCCTTATAAGCGCATGAGCAAATTCATATTATGCATATGCATTAATAGTATACAATTATATTTAATTAAGCATTTACATTATCATATATTTTAATTGACATCTACAGTAGCAGCATCATTCCAACATCATGCAAAATTAAAACATTTTGGAAACTGACGACATTTCCATGTTTTTTGTTTTTTTTTTTTCATGAAAGAGAATGTCAACACAGAAGCTGTATCTTTTAAGTAATCTTTTATTTTATTTTGAATTTTGTTGGTAGTCTAATGACTTCAAAATTAGGCTTTTGGGTAACACTAGTATAGATGTCAACTCTCACTATCAACTAGCTGCTTATTAGTCTCGCGTAGCCAGACTGACGGCTGACGGTCTGGAATTCACATAGCGGCTTTCTTTGGCCAAGGCCCGTCCATAAGGCCGTTTGACCGACATGTCAAACAACCAATCAAAGTTTGTTTCAGTCAGCGTCACGTTTCGCTGCTGTTATCCCCTTCTCAGTTAACTTAGGTACTTCGCTTAATCTTCCATAACAGAAAACTCCTGGACATCTCTTAAAGAGTCTATGCCGTGAACCTCGCATACTTTTGAGAATCCAACGTTTAGCTGAT
>JAUCMS010000079.1:12037072-12058437 GCA_032357445.1 Enteromius radiatus | reverse complement strand
CTGAAGGGTTTCCAGTTAAGTGTACCATATGCATCAGACGTTTAGCCAACGTTCCGTGGGCGTGACGTCTGAGGCTGCTTATTAACATGCCTAAATGTGTGACCATATTCTACATCCCTAATACCTTATACCTAAACTTAATTACCTTACTAACTATACATATATTGTGAAAAAAATAAACAAAAGCCAACTGTGTTTGCTAAAACAATTTAGTAAAAAATACTGAAAAAATGTAAACAAATATATGGCCAAAAACTAATTTACCAATAAGAAAATCTGAAAGTATACCAGTAAATTTTACACTTAAACACTTAAATAATGCAATAAACATTCATTAAACAACAAAAGATGTAACATAAAGCCCAAATGTGCATAACTAATAACAAAAACCTATACAAAAAAAGCATGATTATTTAAGCAAAATACATTCAAATGTGGAGTCTCATGCAAGGAATTCTGGGAATATCATTTTACAGTTTTTGACTGTAAATTATACAATGATTTGATGTCTATTTACTTCTAAAAACTTTATTTTACTGTAATTACATTAAATGTCTGGTTAGATGATTTACAGTTTCTTCCTGTATATAGCATGGGAACTTAATGTTAAACTATTATTTTCTGTAGAATTTTTCCAAGATTTTACAGTTAAAATTACAGTACTTTTTATTTTACAGTGTGCAAATTGCGAGTTTGAGGCAACTATTATTACTGAGTTTGTTTATAATGAGAATTGGACCTTAAAATAAAGCTTGGCTGGCTTTTGATAAGAGGTGAATCCTCATTTGACCTTAGTATATAATATTAGAAATATTTTTCAGAAGTGAAATTAATTTGTTCTGGGGTAAATCTTATTATAAGGAAAAATTGCTGAGCACACCTTTAATCTTTCGCATAGTTATCTGGTTCATCGCCATACAACAGCTTTGCATATTTTTAAAATTATCTTAATGGTTCCCCCAAAATAGTAAATGAGTTTAAAAGGGGATTTATTTCTAAGATCATTTGTAGACAAGTGTAACGTAATGATTTGTATGTGGAAACACTATTAACTTTTAGGGCAAAATAGCAATATATTATTTATAATTACATCTATGTGTAATCAATTCTTTTTAGATATTTAATAAAGGTATTAAATATGTTATGAAAAGCTCTTAAAGCCGTATATGTTTGTGTGAAGCTACACGATTCTTGAAAACTTGAATTCAGGGGGACAAAAGAAATGATTAAGCCCAGGGCGAAGGGGGGCGGATGAACTCATAAATCTTTGCTATCTCTCTGTTTTTGTGTTTTTATCAGCAGACCCTTGTGTTTTGTTGTATGTTATTGAGGCTGGACGAGACCAGGGAAGATATGTCCCGATCCGAGACCAGAGAGCAAGAAGGGGAGGAAGCTGAGAAAGATGTAGGACGAAAAAATATGAAGAGTGGGTTTGACGATACTAGATCATAAAAAAATACAGCAACAGGAAAAATGGAAATAAAAGGGCTTTAGCATCAAAGATCTTGAATGACCCCGTGAGGTCATAAAGCAGACGGTGATGTCATACAGAGACTGTGTGTTTTGAGGGGGAGGATTATTGTGTATTAGTGGTTCACTCATCTGTAATCCCCAAGGACAGTCAGAGATTATCGCAAATAATACACAGCTTGAATTATGAATATATACAGTATGAATCCGTGTGAATATGTTTGCTTTGGGGTATATCGCTGCTTTGTCAGTGACTGATGTGGATTTTGTACACAACATGGTGTCCATATTAATGTGGCAAGTTGAGTTTATGCAACAATTAAAATCTACATAGCATAAAAAACATGCTTAATATTAAATTTGTCATTGTTTTGGCTTTTTGGGGAGGAGGGGAGGGTTCCCGGCCCATGAACAATTATGTGTGTGTTTCTGCTATAAAAGAAGCTGTTGGTTTGCGATTATATTCTTAACAATATTTGTGTTGCATGTGTGTCTCACTCCAAGACCCTTTTGCATCGCTCTTTGAAGCTCAAGGTACCTGTTTACATTGAAAAATCACACCCCTACATATATGCAATAATGCCATTGTTTTTACCCTATATCTTTTAATTATAACAAGAAAATAAAAATAAAAAAATGATTGCATCGGCATATTGACGCTAAGGGTTTCCTATTTAAAACAACGGAGGAACCTTCACATCGAAAAGTAACTAAAAAGGGGTCCCTTGAGCTCCAAAAAGCAACGCAAAAGGGGCTTGACCAAGCGTCAAAATGTGCGAGTTGGAGTGAGACTGTGTTGGGCCATCGGCGATCCCTGTTTTTATGAGTTACACAATTACACATCCATGAGTGTTGGGAAAGTCAAGTCCTATGAAGTTATGTATATGTGTGTGTGAGTGGGTGTATATCTGGGACCGTCCGTGCTGGTACGCTTCTCTTTGTTGGTAAATCACACACACACATGGTCGAGTGGGGAGGCAGATTGCGGTTCCAGTGGGGTTTTCTTAAACAGGTTTTTCGTCCGCTCTGCATTTAAAACTCCTCTCTTAAATTCCCCCCATTCTCCACTCTCTCCTCTCTTCTCGCCCCCTCTCTACCTACTATACTCTCCTCTTAAACCCAACTGCTACCCTGATGCAGGCTCCTGATGCTTCTCTACCATCTTTTGGGTTTCATGTGTGAAGCTCCTTGAACTTCGTATCAGGATCAACCTTTGTCACACGAACCTTGCGCACTGTGTCCGATGCGTATCAGTTAGTCAATTGCGAAAAAATTTGCAAAACAGTACTAAATGGAGTCTTCAAACAGTGAGGATGATTTTATTGTCCTCTTGCTTCATAAAAACAGAAAATGAAAAAAATATTGGGTACATGCAAACCTGAGATATAGAGAAGAAGGAGAGTTCCCCCTCTCTATTGAGGAACAGCAGGATTATCCCATTTACTTCAACATGTCAGTGGCTCAGTTTGATGCTTTGATAGAAATACTAGAGTCACATATTAAAATTTCTGTGTCCAGAATTGCCATTCTGTAATTTGGCGTTCTCTTGTACGGTGGCTCTGAATTGTCAAAACACCTCTCAGAATGCTTGCTCCGGATGATGAAAATGCAGAACATTTATCTGATCTGAACATTTTTTGAAGCAGTGTATGACATTGACACAACGTGGCCTTAAGTCTAACCAGTTTCCTTCACTCCTGTATTGTGTTAGCTTGGGATGGGCGATATGGGTTTAAGAATTTATCAATGATTTCTGGTATTCATTGCAAATAAATTACAATAATAATAACGATGATTTAGGAAACCTTGTGCATCTACTAAGAGACAAAAAAAAAATTTCTTTAGAGAAATTTATTAGTAAAAATATTATTGTGAGGATTACTAAGAACACACATAATCAAATGACTATTTCATACTGGAAGCCAGATGGCGCCCTTGCACAGAAACTCCATATATGCATTGCAGAAGTAATTACATTGACTACGATCCAGGAAATCCCTAATTATGAAATGCAGTGAAATTTCCTACACATGCAAAACTGTATTATTTAAGGCTCACTGCGTTTTTTTGTCTTAATTTTTTTTTTTTTTTTTTTTGACCAAACCAGTTGTAGTCTATAGAGGAGCTCCTCATTTAGCGATTTACTCCTCAAACATTTGTCAATAACTAGGCTGTATCGTTATTATTATGGGAAGACTAATTTTTTTTTGTAGGGGGAATTTTTACCGGTATAACACAAACAATATAATATCTCCCATCTCTAGTGTTAGCTTCAACTAAGCAATTCTTTAAAATAAAAATATTTTTAATGTTCTTAGAAACTATAAATGTTTCTAAGAATCCTGAAGAAGAAGGAATTACTACAAAAATATTAGATACCTATACTATTAACACATGTTTCTTGAGTACAAAATTAGTGTAATGATTCTGATGGATCATGTGACACTGATGCTCAGCTTGATCAAAAGTATACATTTTTAAATAAATCAAATATAATATTGTAAATTGTATTATAATAATTCACAAATTTACCAAATTTAATCCAATTTGTTATAAGCATAAGACTCTTCTAATTCTCGCAGACCCCAAACTTTTTGACTTTTCCTCCAAATCCATGCAGTCTTATGTATTAAACATTACTTGGTTCATTTAGGCATTTTGGGACAGCTCTTGAAGTTTAACTTCTTCACAAACACAGACGCACTGACAGACACACACTCTCACTCAATCCTCATAGCCAGCGGCGGCAGTGCGGTATCTGAACATGATGCAACAGGGTCGTGTTTAATCTGTGCGGTAAGAAGTGATAAGGCTTTTTTTGTGTGTGTTTGGAGTTGCCTGTTCTGGCATTAGAGCTCCTCACCCCCTGCCAAAGCAGATTGGGACAAGAGATAGATTGCTTGGGTTTATTTCTTGTTTGTCTCTTTTTTTCATTCTCTATGTCTAGGATCTTGTTTGCTTCTGATCCTTCCCAGTTATTTCCTCTTAGATTTTTTTTCATTAAGTCAAGTTTTAAAAGAACTCAATTAATTGTGGCCCAGCCAAGGACACAGTAACAGGCAGAATAGGAGCACAGAGTGTGTTTGTGTCTGACCTGCCATCATTCATAACATGTTAATATGGGAGAGAGAGTCAGTCAGGGAAAGAGAGAGTGCTACATATCAGAGAAAAAAGAAATAATTGTGGATATGGTGTAATATTTGTGTATAGTGTATAATATCCAATGTCTAATATTGTTTGTGTGTGTGTGTGTGTGTGTGAGAGAGAGAGAGAGAGAGAGAGAGATAAATTAATATTAAAGTTCAAAAAGTGCACTTCTAAGAACATAGTTTTAAACTAGAATTCTTAAAGATATATATATATATATATATATATATATATATATAATGAGGACAGGACTATTGGTGCTGAACATGTATTGTTATGTATGAATATCTGTGTGTGTGTGTGTGTGTGTGTGTGTGTGTGTGAACAGGGTTGTACTTCATCACAGCATGGCGGACTGACAGACTAAACAGAACATGATCAACATCAAAGCCAGCACAACACATGCACACACACACACACTTACCACATCATAAACAATACCGGCATTGTGCCTCCCATGTACCACTCATAATCCAATAACCACCTTTTATCCGCACCATCTTTATCTATCTTTCTCACTCTTTCTTTCATTTTCACATATGGGGCACTCTTGGGATGTACACAAGCACGATCTGTCTCTTTTCCGCCCTATCTTCGCTCCGTAGGGGCTTTTGACAGGTATGTTCTCTTCACACTGTCACTCTGATTCTCCTCCGGCGTTCACTGCGCTGTTAATTGCTTATGGAAAACAAAAAAGGGCCATCGGAAGATGGGATAAAACACCCTACGCCCCCGATTCCCCACGGATTCCGTCTGCATGCCTGCATTAAGCGTTTTAATACATTTAACGGGGCCTGAAACATCTCTGTGTTGTCAGAATGGCATGGCTTGGCCTCATCTGCCCATTCTCTCTCTCCCGTGTCAGAGTGGCATTATTTAGAGCTTATCTTCTTGACGCACCGCCTGCCGTATTTGTCACGCCGTGCCGTAGCGTGCCCCCCCCCCCCCTCGAGTCTCTGTAGAAAATTCCGCTGATGACTTTGGCCGATAGAGGAGAGCTGGGGCCTCCGACAGAGGCTGAAAGCTTGTTATCATCATCGTCGCATTGATTGGGACGCAAAGAAATGTCTTCTGAAGGCTTAGCGTACGTGCGTTGTTCTGAGAGATTCGCGCTGACGGTGTTGAGGCGTTCTGGCCGTTAGCGTTGGTGTCGGTCTTGAACTTCTTGTTTTTAATGTTTCGATTCGTACAGTCTGTACTCCTCGACTCAGATTATCGCAAGTCCCGAACAAAGGATTAATACCGAGACTAATTTCTAATCCACTTTTCAAACTGAATCTGGATCTAGCCAGCAAATAGCTCTTAATGTGATGATGTAAGTTTAAAGAAGAAGCAAGCAATCTTTCTCATTTTATTAGTGTTGTTTTAAAGGCACGTATCACTACTAATATTGAAAATCCCCAAAACACTCACCCTCAAGTCATTTTAAAGCTTTATGACTAAAATAAAGCATTCGAAATAATGTTTCAACTGGTTTCATCAATGTGATCTAAAACGACTATGGAGTAAACAAACAAACAAAAAACACACATGTTCAGAAATATCTTAAATAGCTACAAAAGTATGAACACACTTGGTAAAAAAAAAAATGAAACAATTCTATATACTGACATTTAAGAAGGGAACATATAAGAAGCCATATCTACAAAATAACACACTAAAAAGTGATTTTTATTTAAAACTATTCGTTTTTTAAACTAATCACTAATCAGTAGTGATGGGAAGTTCGGATCATTTTACCGACTCTGACCTTTGAGTCTCTTTCAGCAAAATGAACAAATCATTTTTCGAGTCATCTCGTTCATTTTAGCAAAATGTAATTAAAATGTTACCTATTTCCTCCCTAACACATCTACTATAATGCTATAAGAAACATAAAAGATTAATTCATTGTTTATCTGGGTCTTTAATCTATGATTCGCTCACCTCGCCTCTTATCTGAGTCGTTCATTCATCACGTGACAGCCCCGTAACGTTAACCTATGCAGCCTGAGCCGGAAACAGAATTGATTAGTTCGTCTCTCGAGTCTTTGGGTTTGAGTCATTCGTTCTTTTTTCACGTGACCACTTGGCACTTACCCACTCAGTACCCGGAACAGGTGAATCAATAATTCCAATCCAGAAACTATATGATGTTGCGCAAATGCGCATGCACGACTGAACGAATCACTCCCACGAGACGACTCGTTCTTCCGGAGTCACATTAAAGATTCGTTCAAAATGAACCCATCACTACTAATCAATTTCATGTTAACGTCAACTGACTGAATGAACATGCAAATTCATTCTTCACCACTAGATGTCGCTTTTGTAGCGGTATGAATAGCTTTTTCCCCGGTAACGCTGAACACAAAGCAGCACTGCGCTCACAAACATGCTTTATCAGGCATTACGGGCATGATGACATTAAATATGTATTGCTGAGGGAATCGTTAGGAAGTCTTTTTGTGTTTTTTGACCTTGCATGCACGTCAACCTGTTGTTGGGGACTCCCAAAACAAAACATACCTTTCATTAGCCATAATAGGGGCACTTTAAGTAGGTACACTACACACTAGGGCAGGGCGATATATATCGAACGATATATTATACACATCTCGTCAGTAAAGCCGGTTCTTTACCCACACACACACTAACAATTTAATAATGACAAAATAAAGGTATACATAAAAATGTGAAGATCGTACAAATGCATTTGTACTTAAAGTTCTGAAAACATATTATCTTAATTTTTTACAAATCAGCCAAGCTGTCACTATAATCTGCTAAAATCAATGACAAAAAGGTTCCTGATTAATTGACCTCCATAAAAACCACCGTGGCAACTATATAAACACATTAATAAAAGCAACATGTCTTGAAAACATTTATGATTTTTCTTTATACCACAAAGTGAAAGAAAGAAAGGAAGCAAGAAAGAAATCCAAAGCAAGGCCACAAAATCCCAATTATATCGTTAGACTGAAATTGTGTCTATAATATATTATGATACATGCAGTACATAGGACTAAAACATTAGAAAATATTGCACTGTTACTGTCGACCATATGAATATTCAGCTGTTCTTTTAATTTAAGATGAATTTAACTTACTGCAAACATCCTGCTTTACCAGCACAAGCGAATCACCCTCATTATGACATCACAGTGAGCAGACCAGACCAATCAAGTTACTCGTTTTCCGACACTCCAATTTATTCTGTGGTATTTACGGAACACACCCACTCTGTGGCAAATGCATAAAGAAGTGATATAATAACCTTATTTTCAAGCAATAACGGCAACGGACATGGCCATCATTAAATTGTAATTACTATCACAAACAAACTCTATCGGCTGTAAGCGGAGCATGAGAGGCCCGCGGAAATGGCCGTGAACAGAAAAAAAACCTCATCAGATAGCACGGCGGCGGCGTAATTCTCCTTCCCCTATTGAATAATGTCATTATCAGCGACTAATGATGATGTGAGGAGAAGCAGTTATGGAATAAACCGATTATGACAGAGAAAAATGATTGAGGAGCCAGGAAGCTCCATTTATATCGTTTCCCTTTCTGCCTTTCCTTGTGTGATGGAATAGTCCCATCTTTGCTGTCTTTCTTTAGCACATACTCTCTTGCCATCTCTTCTATCTATCTCTGTCTCTCTCTCTATCTCGGTTCTTTTCTTCACCTCTTCTGCTCTCTTTGCAATTAATCGCTGTCACATCCAGCCTCAGAGAAGCTACATTCAATCCGCAGCTTGTCAAACTACAGGTTAGGTGAACTATAATTAAGTTCAGCTACAGTCAAGCTAGCCTTTCGAAATGGAGCTACAAACAGATACAAATGAAGTAGCTAACTAATATCAAAAGACTAGTCTGACTGTAGTTGAACTACAGTAACTCTGTGAACTGAGTTTGGATTTATTTAAATGAATCAGTTCAAAAAGGATGTACTAATAATGAAAATGACTCCCTGTTCTTTCTATTTTTATTATATAAAATATTATTTTTATTATATATTATTATTATATAACATGTTGTTAACAAAACAACACCACCAATAATAATAATAATAATGTATTAAAAATAATAAACTAGGCTAATGCTCTAAATGGTGACCCTGGATCACAAAACTTTTTTTTTTTTCTTTCTTAAAATTGATGATTATACATAATCTGAAAGCTGATAAATAAGTTTTTTCATTGATGTATGGTTTGTTAGGAAAGGACAATATTTAGCCTAACTATTTGAAAATCTTAAATCAATTGAGGAATTTGTCCTAATCAAAAATGACGATTTTTTATATAATGTTGACCCATAAAATGACCCTTTTTTTTTTTTTCTATTGCTACAAATATACCAATGCTACTAATACAAAAATACATGCATTGCAGGGAGACAGAGTGAATCATTTTCTGAACCAATTCATCTAAATGAACAATCCTAACCCAATTCACTGAACTGAATCCTACTTCCGAATGTTTCCTGAGAGAGAAAGTGGACATCTCTCATTAAGATATTTAACCTCAGTTTACTTGTCTATAAAGCTCTGTACACAAAGTCTGAAAATACACAAAATGTACACGAAAGTAAAAAAACAAATGCACAAAAATGTAACATTTTACGCCGCTTGACTATATCTGTACTTGTTGGTAAAAGTAACTTGTAGCAGGAAAGATACAATGTTTTGAAAAACAGCTGAGCTACTGCTTGACTCCTGAAAAAATTGAAGATAGCGCCTATACTTTTAGTTAGTTACATCTGGTCACATCTTTCTTCTTATTTTATAAGTGTTCAAAAGCGTCATAATGCATTTGATTCTGCTCTCAAATCAGTTGATCGTGAGTGTGTGTGTGTCGCGAGTACATTTATGCTCTATAAATGTGTGTAGGTACTGCTTGTGGAAGGGAAGGGCCCGTGGCCCTTATCAGTCTATAACATCTGGCTGTGTGTCAGGTGATGAGATGGGTAGAGAGAGAGAGACAGAGAGAGTGAGACAGGCCGCTTTAATGCGATGTGGGGGGATAGAGCGAGAGAGGGGTGGTGTGCAAACAAACAGTGGCTGATATGGTCTATGCTTGTCACAATCATTCAGGACGCTCATATATCTTCCCCTCCGCTCCCCGCTTCAGCGGCCCTCTGCCTCTCTCCCTCCCTTTTTAATCTCGTTCCCCCTCTCTCTTCCTCCATCTCCCCTTCTCTCGCTTTCTGTCTTCCTTTCTCGCCATCTCTGCTTCCTTCCTGTTGTCTTCTTTTGGATTCGCAGGCCTGTATTTTGTTGGGCATCTTATTTTGTGCTCTTTAAAAGAACATGTGGAACCAAAACTGAGGTTTTGTGACCCTTGTTATTCATTGTGTTAGTTTATAGCTCTATATGGTACTGTGTTCCTAATTATTGACAAAAGTAACTTTTACATCGTAAAACATCGTAACTTATACGATGCCCACACAGTAACAGTTCTAAGTTAATGTAGTATTACAGGGGTAAGTTTATAGAAGTGAATTGTTGCATTTCTTTAGTTTTCAACAGTATAAATGTGATCTTTAGCAGACAAGTAATGATGTTTATTTTATTTTTTTGTGCTAATGTTGTATTTTATTTTATTTTCAATTAGGGCTATGCCATTTGAACATATTTACAGTAAATATGACCTATAATTCTCCATGTTTTTTGTTACTAACTAGTAAATGATGAACAACAGAATTGAACAAAATATGATGTTATATTGAATTAATATGATAAATTAATATTTATAATATAATAATAATACCAACTACACAACAACAATAATAATAATAACAATGATGATGATGATAATAATAATAATAATAATAAGAATTATTATTATTATCATCATCATTGTTATTGTTATTATTGTTGTTGTGTAGTTGGTGTTTATTAGTATTATAAATATTAATTTATCATATTAATTCAATATAACATCACATTTTGTTCAATTCTATAATATAATCAATTATTTGTTTAATAATAATAATTATTATTATTATTATTAGTATTATTGGTGTTTATAATAAAAATGAATAATAATTATTGTTATAAACACAAACTACACAACAACAACAACTATTATTATTATTATAGTTGTTGTTGTAATAATAAACTTCAACTACATATTAACAACAACAACACAACAACAATAATAATAGTGATTATTGTTATTAATATTATTATTACTACATTTAGTCATTTAGCAGACATTTTTTAAAGCGACTTACAATTATGATTATTACTAATATTATTAAACTAATATTATTAGTAATAGCAGTAGTATTTTAATGTAAACAAAGCGAGATAAAATGAGTCAAATGAATCAGTGAATAATTTTATATACCATTCATCTAAATGACCAATCCTAACCTGATTCACTAAATTGAATTAAACTTCATAATGCTTCATTTTTTGGTATAAAAGATTTGCTTTCATTTATCTCCACTGATGTGATGATATTTTTCATTTGAATTGCCAGAGACATTTTGTTTTTTGTTTTGTTTTGTGCTATTTTCCTGTTTTATAAGAGATACATTGAAAACACAACCACCTCTGTATAGTTGTGAGCACAACATGAAACGAGCATAGCAAATGTGTTTTCATCTGTACATAAGCAAACAGCTGGCTTCCATCTCCAAACTAATGTGCTTACAGAATTTTTGCACTTTGAAAAAGGAGGAATATTGAACAGGACACTTGTGTTTAAAGCCTTTCGCTCCCGAATGCCTTTAAAATTCAAGTCAAATGAAAACATAATTGATCCTATTGAGCTTATTGATTGATCGATTGATCGAATAATATTCAGTTTCACCTAGAAAAACACAAATACATATTATGTAAGTGATGATTAAAAAAACCCATATGTATCACTTGATCAGGAATTTCATTAATGTTATCATTAACAGATCATGATACAGTCTTGACATCAATAGAGAGCATCACGACATCAACACGTTAGATCATTTGACAGAGAGACTTTGATTTTGTAGGACAACGTGAGATTGTGTTGCGAACTAGTAAATACATACGGAGAAAGTGCTCGCAATCAGAAATCTCGAACAATCCGAAAACAAGCAGTGAGTTTATATTTCTCACTGAGGGAAACCCTGATAGAATAAATCTAGAATAGACAGAAGAAAGAAAAAAAAAAAAAGCGGTAGTGGTAAGTAAATCAATATGGCATATTCTTGTGTTTGACCCAGTCCGCGTTGAGGGCTTTCTGGGCCTGAAGCTTAAATATCCGCTAATGGAAGCTTGTGTAGATCTAATCACGCCTGTAATTGAAGTTAACTTTGAAGCTCTCAGTCTTGAGGAATATTTAAAGACAGGAGAGAGGGACTGAAACTCAATATGGTGCACCGGAGACCCGGCTATTCATCACGCATCAATAATAAATGAACGCCCCTCGCATAATTCTGCTCACGTTGTTTCTTTTTGTTTTTAATATTTCACCGTCTGCATGCTAATGCTTCATGTTTCTGTGGTAGATATGCCATTCAGTCCAATTCAGGTTTTTATTTCTGTTGCACTATTGATAAGACAGATCAGCCTCAAAGCAACTTTACAAAGATGAGTACAAAGATCAGTTTAAAAACCCCAGTGACAAAACACAATTTGTGTGGTGTAGATGTGAACATGTAGGTATATCAGGGTTTGGACAGTGCTTGCAATGTTTAAAAAAGAGAGCTTACCTGGGAATTATGCTCTCATGGTGTCTTTGATGCAGTAGACCAGGCATCCAGGACTGCAGGTTCTGCAAAATATGAATGAAGCCTATATAAAATCTGAGTAGTTTTAGCTCTGTTCTGGGTGTTTTGAGGGTGTTAACAGTGTTTGTTTGTGATTTTGAAGTCTGAAACTCCAAGATATGGTATGATTAAGTAGAATGTGTCAGTTTATGGATTTATGAACAATTTATACTAAACGCGTATTGTTTCTTTTTTTATAGCACAGGCCAAATATTAGTGGTAATAATGGTACTTTGGCACAATTTCATTACTGTTTTCAATGCAGGTACCATGTAAATGATTAAGATTATGGTATAAAAACTTAAAATGATGACAAGCAAAACTTTGAAGAAAAATTATGAGATCAAAGTCAAAATTACGACGTCATAGTAAAGCCACATTATATTAAAACATTTTGACTCACAAATGATACTTCTGCAACACTTTACAATAACTAACATTACATTTGTTACAATATTTAATAGTCCTTTTATGGTACTTATTAGAAATACAACTCTTCATTGTTAGTCCGTGTTAGCCCAGGTCCGTGAATTAATATTAATAGACAAAACTTAGACACAGCCTACTTCATCAAAATTCATTAAAATTATGAAAATTGTCAGTCACAGTTGTGTCATAATCTTGACATTTTATTTCATAATTTTGATGTTTTACGAATTTGGATGTGTCAGTTTAAATTTGTCAAAATTCTCATATTATATTTCACAATTGCAACTTGTGTCATAATCTTGACATTTTATCTCATAAGTTGAAATATAATGTGAGAATTTTGACAAATTTAAACTGACACATCCAAATTCGTAAAACATCAAAATGATGAGATAAAAGGTCAAAATTACAATGTAAATTGTAACCGACATAAACGGTCAAAATTCTGAACTTAAAAAATTGACATTACAGTATGAAAATTCTAATTAATGTCACCTTTTTTTTTATAATTAATTTTTTATAAAGTTATGCCTTATCTCATAATTTTGACATTTTATCTCATAACAATTTAATCTATTAATTTTGTTTAGTCTCATAATTGTGTACTTTTTGTATTATAATTGTGATTTACCAAAGCATGATTTATTTATTTAGCATTTTTAGCATTCAAATGAATGCTAAAAACACATTTAATTGTAGCTAGTTGATATTGTTGACTAAAAACACACAATATTACCAAATTACCGTGCGCTGATAAAACTCTGACACGTTTGCTCTTTACCGCTTGTTTAGTGCTAGCAGAGCGCCTGTGTTAGCTGGGTTAGCTCTGTTTATGGTATTAGCAGCAAGTGATTGATGGCGCGGGCCGTAGCGGAGCGCGGCATGAGTTGTAGAGGCTCCAGATACGGACGCCTCAGATGCTCTAAGATCTCCTGCATGTCAGATCCCGATAACGCTTTACTGAGCGCCCTACACTCAGGACCGCAGCCGCCCGCTGGCCATCTGCAGCCAATTCACCGTATTATTACCAACAACACAGCCTTTTCTTTCCGGCCTGCTGCGAATGCCCTTCCGCCGCTCGTTGGGGGTCCATCACGGCTTTTGCTGTAGTGATTTGGAAACATGGGTTGTGGTCAGTCGGTGAACTCGAAGAAGTGAATGAATGTTTCTGAAGAAAAAAATGGAGCGTTCCGCCCATCCCCGGCCGCTGTCTCTTGTTTCAGCGCATCGATGAATAACCCCTCTCCACAACTCTCTCTTTACTTATCAGCTTTCCCTCCCCCCCCCCCTCGCTCGTTCTTTTATCAGTCCGTTTTATCTCTTCTATCTGTGCCATTTCTTCCTCTCGTCCCTGCGCCGCTTGCCGCTGTGATGTCATGGGACTGTCTGTCGCCGGGCTGACGGGTAGGTTACTGTGGCACTGCTTTCCTACCCTCCATCACTCCGACTTTCTCCCTTTAGATCAGATTGATGATGGCGACTCACTACCGCATACAAGTACACACAAACATCGGCCAAAAACACAGTGACGCCTGCAATGCCATGCCTCATTTAGCCATCAGACCTCGATCAGAGATGCACGACATGACTGACGCATTCCAATCAGTCAAAGCATGAGCCAATGCAGACATCTGATCAATTGGTAACAATGCAAGCTGATTCCACACATACCGCAAACACTTTGACTCAAACCCACTCACTTTGTATGTTATGACTGACCCCAAGGTCCCCACCGTCCTCTCGAATTCTTCCACGCATGTCTTTTTTTTTGCCGCCACTCAAAAAAGAAAAAGAAATAAAACATTAATGTATTCACTGTGCATCGCCTTTCTCACTTTAAATAGGAATACACTTGAGCCTCTCTTCTGGGCTTTTAAGAATAAATGAATGCATTTGTCTGGATTTTTGTGAAGTACTTTTAAAAGAGGATTCTGCTCTTCAGATTAAATCCTTGGATGAGAGAGAGTATCTCTGAGATACAGTGCACAATACTTCTGTATTCATTTTTACTATCTTTTAATACCTATCCATTTTACATACAGTACATTTTATAGCTCCAGGGCTTAGAGAATGGATCCAGATTGACAAAAGTTGGATAGTTGGAGTGTGATTGTTATGATTAGCAAGTTACAGGAGAAAATTTGGGTGGTGTTGTGGGTAGTTTTCTGGTATTCCTAAATGATCAGTGTTTTTGGGTGCTTGCCACATTTGATCATGTGATAAAAGGCCACATTTAAGTCTCTATGATATTTTGGTATTTCACTAATTAACAATTGTACAGTTTGAGCCTAGGGGAAGAATACATATGTATTTGTTAGATAATTAAGCCTGACTTTCTCTGTTTAATGTGGGTTTTTTTACCTCCTCTCTTTATGCTGTGCTACTTCAAATACACTTCAAAGAAAAACTTTGCAAAGTTGCTGGCGTTTCAAATATGCTATGACTGATTTTCATTGATGTTTCATGATGTTCTGTGGTGTGACACTTTTTTTATTGTGGAATATTTATGAACTCTTACTTGCTTGGAAATCTACCTTTTTAAGTGCACATTAATATTTGGAACTAATTTATACTGAAAAATAAAATAAAATAAAATAAAATAAAATACACTATATGGTGCTTGTGACTTTGTGTGTGTGTGTGTGTGTGTGTGTGTGTTTACATGGGCCGCTAGCAGTTCTCAAATCATTAAAACATTTTGTTTCGAGATTTTGATTTACTGTACATCTACTGTAAGTGTACATCTTTTTGATTCTAATTAGCATCTCTAAATGTTTAATTTATTATTTTTTAATGATTTTTAAGTTTTTTTTTTTTTAAGAATTAGTGATTTGTTATAATTAGTATTACTTTGTTGTTGTTTGTTTGTTTATTATGTAAAGATTTTAAGGATATTATACAGGCAACCTAAGCAAAATACATATAAGAAAACAAAGTTTTGCATTGATGCTTGTAATATGAGTCATATTTAACTTTTTGCATCTATCTTTTCTCTCTCTCTCTCTCTCTCTCAATACTGTACCTGACTCTATCAGAACAGTCCTGAGGCCTAGTTTTAGGTTGTGACCTACAAGCTGAGAACCACCTTCATTTACTTTTCCCTATTTAACACTGATCATCCAAAATTCACTTTCCCCCTTCTGTCTGAGATGATCTAATTGATGTAATGAATTGGATTATCTAATCGCAGGGATCGGGGCGGATCCCCCACCCAGCTTTTATCTGTACACGGCTTCCTGAGCTGCTTACTTACCACCTGCAATGCATCATGGGTCACGGAGGCAGCTTTCACTTATTTGACACAAATCGTAATGGGTGATGTCCCTCCTCAACCCACATACTTCAATTTACAATTCCCAGTGGAAATGTACTGATAAGATTTTATTTTTATTTTTAATTCATTTAATATTTGTATAGTGGAGGGTTAACACTCCGACCATAAATACAGTATATACAATTTAAATAGACAATAGACAGCAGAAAGTTTATCTATCTATCTATCTATCTATCTATCTATCTATAAATATATATATATATATATATATATATATACTCCCACTAGTTTTGTAGCAATAATAATAATAATAATAATTTTGTTGTGAACCTTCTTCTTAAAACATCGTATCCTGATTATTTTCTCAGAAGCTTACAGCAGTTACCGGTTATGAACTGTTTGTTAGATTGTGCAACACTGCCATCGAGGGGAATATAGATAAAATACACATTTTTTTTTTTTTTCCCCCCACCGATTGTCATGGCTCTCCTGAGTAAGAGAGATTATACATATGTGTTTATTTAATTGTTTTTTAATTAGATTTTTAATATATATAAATATATAACATTTAATATTTAATAATAAATATATAAATTATTTATTTGAGAAAGGCACCCACTAACACACGCTGTTATGAACAATTATGTTGTGTATTTGAAATTCAATTTAAAGGTGAATTAATGTCAGAAGTGAGCATGTACTATGCCCTACTTAAAATGACAAAGTATTATGAAATAGGCCTATACTGCCACTCGGTTTCGTTAATATTCGCATGAGCCTCAAGCACCCCAAAATGAAACGGATTAATCGACCGTGATAGCTTTAATCGATTGCATCTCTTATCGACAATAATCGTTCATCAATTAATCGTTGACATTCCTAGTTCTGACTCTTATTATTGTAATTGGAACTAAAACTATTGCATGCAATAATAGACTAGTGATAAAATATTTAGTGACTAGTTTATTTTGCTATATCTTCTCGGGCATGCAAAGGTTAAGGCTTTAATATTACCTCAGCTTTCCTGAATGGCGCGGATGCCCGGTCATGTGAACATGGTTAACAGCAAAAATTGTATCCTGAAAGCGGCCTTCAGAAGTTCTAAAACAGCCTTGTTAGAAAGCGATTGAGTAGTTCGAAAAGTTTCCTCCTTCGCTGGAATTTCGTCGTATATCGGCGTTTCGTAAAGATTTAGCGCCATACATTCTTCCTAACGACGCCAGATACTAACGTATGCGTATTAGAGCATGATTTAAAAATAAAATGTAAAAACCACATTAACTCAAAAGGTCTTATGAAAAGCCAATAGGATAATTTTAAATTAAATTTGTAACTTTGTAACTATTCTCATCACCAATGATATAGGCTACCCCATCTATTATCTGACATTACTTCCTTTATTAGCTATTTTACACACATACATGTAGGCACAATGGAACTAAAAAAGGGATGCCTGCGTCCTCTAGATGTCAGTAAAAGACTAATGTTGTGTAAACCATGAAGATAATACTTTGAAAAGATACTCTGACTTAAAAGCTGAATGTTCAAATGCAGTGAAGAGTATCACATTATGCCCGTGTTTGAGTACAGAGATAAGACCGTCCAATTTCACTCGAAAAAGGCACCTGATTCTCTCTCTCTCTGTGTGTGTGTTAATATACAGTATATAGCATCACTGAACATATGAGAAAAGTGCATGTTTTATTTATTTATTTATCTATTTATTTTTAATGAATATTTTGATGTGCATTGTTTGTCTGTTGTCCCATGCATTGAAAGACATTTCAATTTATTTTATTTAAATGTATTGAATTGTATCACAGCTTTTCTTCCATTTCACCAAATACTGTTATTAATTATTTTATGTTAAATATTTTAACCAAACCAAATTACCAAAATATACCAACCCTGTATAGTGTATGGTGGCATATGTAATTGAAGGTAAATGTCAGCTTGTACAGAAATAAAGTAAATGATGGCCCTAAAGATCATAACATAGTTTTTTTTTTGTTTCATTTTTAGGACTAGCCCATTTGAGAGAGAGACCAAAGCCAGTCTGGCTGCAGACTGTATTTTTTTGTGCCTTCTCTCTAAGATGTGGAGCCATGCTCCGATGAAATATTATGTTACACATTTACATGAAATTTTTTTTTTTATATTTTATATACACACACTATTATTGTTTCTACTAATTTCTAATTTTATTATAGTATTATATAATTATTTTGAGACTATAAATGTGAATCTAAAAATAACAGTATCAAAGCACAGATGCAATACAGTTTTATGCAAAAGTTTGGGCACCCCTTGCAGAATCTGTGAAAATGTGAGAAATGTTAATTAGTTTATACACAGAAAATAATTTTCGCTTAATAAAAATATCCACCATTAGCAGCTATTACAGTTCTGCATAATCTGGGCATCAAACATTGACTTGATATATTACTCCAAGCATCCTGAAGGATTTCCCAATGAGGATTCACACTGGTTGGACACTTCTTACGGACATCACAGTCCTGTTCCTCCCATAGTAGTTCAACTTTGACATGTAGGCTATATATATTGCCATTGTTATGTAATCAAAATGAAAATTAATATTGCTGGTCTTCAATAGTAATGTCAAGTTGCTTTAACGGTGTGTTCACACGGGGCGTCAGCGTCAACGCTTGACGGAAGGCGTGGCTAAGTTTGGCACTGACGCATTGTCATATGCAGCGTCAGCCAATGAAATTAGACAGGAATTCAACAACTAAAATTCGGATACAGCTTTTAGTGATGGGAAGTTCGTATCATTTTACCGACTCGGACCTTTGAGTCTCGTTCAGCAAAATGAACAAATCTTTTTTTCGAGTCATCTCGTTCATTTCGTTCATTTTAGCAAAATATAATTAAAATGTTACCTGTTTGCTCCCTAACACATCTACTGCTTACACAAACGTTGATCACACTACAAACAAGACAAAACTACTATAAGAAACATAAAAGATGAATTAATTGTTTACCTGGATCTTTAATCTATGATTCTCTCACCTCGCCTCGTATCTGACAAGTTTTCGGGTTTGAGTCGTTCATTCATCATGTGACAGCCCCATAATAACATTAACCTATGCAGCCTGAGCCGGAAACAGAATTGATTAGTTTGTCTCTCGAGTCTTCGGGTTTGAATTGTTCGTTCTTTTGTCACGTGACCACTTGGCACCAACTCAGTACCAGGAACAGGTGAATCAATAATTCCAATACAGAAACTATATGATGTTGCGCAAATGCGCATGCGCGACTGAACGAATCACTCCCACGAGACGACTCGTTCTTCCCGACTCGTTCTGCTTTAAATAAACACATCCATTTAGATTTTGGTTTCTGATGCACCTGCAATTTGCATGTTTTCTTTCCCTAGAAACCTGTTGCTTTGTAAACAAATGCTTGCATGAAGCGCTAATTGTGTCTGGCATCAAACATTGGCAATCAGACTAATGCGACTGTGATTCACCTTTGCAGCTGCTTTTGTGTAGACCAATATGCAACTTTGCTTCTGAGAAGCACAGCCAACATTTAATAATTTTAATGACCTACACTGGTTGAGTATTAGCATTTACTATTATTCTAAACCACATGATAGTTAGTACCAGTTGCGATGGGATACAAGCCTGCTCTAATAAGACTGTGGATGGTAGGAATAGTCAACTATTAACTATAACTAGTCAACTAATCTTGCAATTGGGCATATTTGTGATAACAGTAAATTGAAAGAGATGGAGAAATTGTATTTTGTTGCTGAGGTTACACTTTATTTCAAGGTGTCCTTGTTACATGTACTTACTAATATAATAACAATTAAATATGCATCACAAGTAACCCTAAGACAACTCTAATCCTAAACCCAACCTGTATAGTAAGAACAGTAGTTAATTAGTATTAATCAGTAGTTAAATGTATAATTACACTGGAAAAAGTGTAACCATTGTTAACATTAAAGGCTTTGTTTTAAATTTGTTACTTTTTTTTATGGATTAACTTTAAATGAATCTGTCATTCAGAAGAAGCATGTCAACTTTATTATGACATGACCTTATCCTTGTGAACAAAACTACAGATTCATTTATGAGATGAGAATACAAAATGAGACTAAAACTAAGTCTTTGCCAAACACAAAGTGTTTTGTTCAGTCAGTTAGTGGCTGCCAAGAGCATAAATCCATTGAAATTCCAAACATTTAGAAAACGAACACTCTATACAGTATGTGCAGTTTAACCTTTGCTTGTTTAGCTTGAGAAATAATGACTTAAACTCTTAAACTCACAGTCTGTTCCAACCGTCATAAATGATTCATTTGAGGGGTGAGCACTCATGGCAGCTATACTGTCATCTTTTCAAACAAAAGGGCCAGAATAAATATATAAATAAATGTTTAAAGGACAGAGGCCCAGCCACTTTGGTCCCTGTGCCCCCCTCACTCATTGCTGATTTGGGGGAGCATTATGTAGACATGTTGACTTCTGAATGGTTAGAGTTAGCATTTGCTGTTGAAGAAAATATTGATGAGCTAGAACCCGGAGAATTTACTACTTTGTCTGTATACTTTTCTGTACAGTTGTCGGGAAGTGTTACAAAGTTCAGACTTGAGTCACTGTTGCCTCACGTAATTTAGCTATTAACCACCAAAGGTTCTGGGTCTGGGCCTCCTGTGGCGTTAGATCATAAACAACATTAATCCTCTGTTAAGCAAATTAATCCATGTCATGGATTAAACAGTATTTTGAAAGAAAAGTACAAAGACTTGTTTCGCAATTTGGGAATCGAGCATTGAAGCAGGTGCCTTTCACGCAAAACGGAACATTAATTGCATGACAGCACATTAAATCAAGGGCAGCCCCCATGGAGCGAAGTAACTGGAGTTAAGTGGTTTACTGAAAGGCAAAAGAGCCAAGTTGACAAATTTCTTTTGTTTGCAATAGAGACCTTTTACAAACCCCCTTCCCTTTTATCAGTCTTTTGCAAATGTTCTGTACACATTTTTGGCCTTTTTTCCCTCACTTGGGTGAAACAGGATATTTAGTGTGAGAGCGGAAAAACAATTGTATGCAAAATACACTTTGTTCAAAGATTGTGCAAACTAACTAATTACATATTGCATAAAAAAAATATATATTTTTTTATATTGTGCATTTTTCAAACTGCAGTTGGGTTATTTTGATTTGGTACAAATTATGCAAATAAACTCTTCATATACAAAATTCCTATCTCAAAAAATTAGCATATTTCATCCGACCAATAAAAGAAAAGTGTTTTTAATACAAAAAAAGTCA
>JAUCMS010000079.1:12003455-12019691 GCA_032357445.1 Enteromius radiatus | reverse complement strand
TTTTAATTGACACGCACAATAAGCAGAAATGTCACGCACCCACTAACATTTTCGTCCATTCTCGTCTCGTCAACGAGAACTCACACACGTCTCGTCATGTTTTAGTCATCAAAGAGCAGTGTTTATCTCGTCACCGTCTCGTTATTGTCGTGAAAAAAAGTGGCGTCAACGAAATTATTTCGTCATCGTTGACGAAAACAACACTGAAACAGGGATGCATTTATAAACCACCAAACACTTCCACGTTTTCCCTATTTAAAGACGGTTACATGCCTAGTTACACGAGTACGTATGGTGACACATGGCGGATAAAAAAGATCACTATAATGTATGGCAGAAGAGCACTTTGCAGTAATATCATCACTCCTGAAAACTCCCCCTCTCCTTCTCACTTCTGTCAATAGAACACATGAGTGATGATATTACTGCACTGAGGTTGAAGTGCTCTTCCACCATACATTATAGTTATCGTTTTATTTTTTCACCATACTTACTTGCGTAACTAGTCATGCAACCGCCTTTAAATAGGGGAAATGTGGAAGTGCTTGGTGGTTTCTAAAGTAATCCCTGTTTGGATCCTAAGGAATGAATGGAGCTAAGCTAAATGCTAACATAATGCACTGAGATGGAAGTTAAGGGAAGAACATAGTGGTGTTTTCCTTTTAATGTACGTAAGTTGTAGTTATAATGTTTTTTTTTATTATTACATTATGCATATTAACTGATCTTAAAAGTTCAATAAAACCATGTGATTACTTGCTTTTAATATTTGATTTAAACCTCATTCCTATTATATATGTTTTTTTAATTAAGTATATATATATTTTTTTTATATATAATTAATTAATTAACTAATTAAATAAATTCAAATGTGAGTACTCAATTAATTGTCAAAATAATCAACTTATTACTCACTCTCCAAAATAATCATTGGGAACAGCCCTAGAATGTCCAGTAATCATATGGTCTAGCCTGCAAAAACTCAAATATGTCAATGTACTCTCAAATAATTTCTTTATGCATATGACTGGAACCCAGCTACCACACTACACTTCATTAGGAATGAATGACATCCGGTTTGTTATGTTAATACCATGTGTGCAATAGTTAATGATGCCATTACTGATTGGAAAAGTAAACGATCCATTAATTCCATCTGTTTTTCAAACCATTTAATCCTCTACTGGCTCACATGTAAATGTTTTTGCCAAAAAATTAACTCAACTTACATTTGAACATCTTATTTAAAAAAAACAAAAACGCACTAGCATATTGGTTAGCTTTAAAGCTAACAGATGTGAATTACAAGCCATAAAACTACCATTTGATTTCATTGTGTCTTTAAACCGAATAACTGGGTTTTCTTTTCAGTGAGTGGTGTACTGCTGTTATCTTCAACAACATGGCACGATTTACCATTGTACTTGCTCTGTTGAATGCGCACTTGCGCAAGAACCAAATCGATAACTGTAGACCTTAAACTACCATTGACATACGTCCACTGTTGCATGTGTAGATCAAGTCACCTCTTGTGGTCAGATTGACCATTGAAGGAATAGCTGTTAAATGGTTTGTAAATCTGTTGTCTGTGGGGCAGGCCTATGTCCTCTGCGGGGCACGTTTCTCCCTCGTCAATTACAGGGGCAGTCACCACGAGACAGGGGAATAGATGCTGCCCATCACTCAGTGTCTAAAAGACTCGCTTATAGAGAGAGGTGTGCAGGAACAGAAAACAGAAGAAAAAAAACACGATGCCCAACATGGAAACCGTTTCCAATTAACAAATACTCCACAGATTATGTCGAGATTATAAAGAATGAATTTAAAAAAAAAACAAAAAAAAACTGCAGAGCAGTTTTTCTGCTCTCTGTCAGTGATGGTAAATGCAAAGAGTAGCAATTAGAAGCTGCTGGACTGCAGTAAACACAATCTCTGCATTCACCCCCTAATTTCTCTCTTTCTCTCTTCTTTTTCCCTATTCCTCACTAATTAAAGTCCATTAAGAGTGACATTAGTGACCAGGAGCTTCCTTTTGCAACTGTGAGGTAAAAATAGCCCAATTAAGCCACAAGTCAGTCAGACGTTTTTTTTTCTAGGTCAGGTGACTCTCACCATCAGTAATGCAGGAAATTTGCTAGCTGATGCCACTAAATTATGGTCTGCAAAGTAAATTTGACAGGGCCAAGAACAAACCCCTGAGGCACACCATGCATTTCTCATCATATCATAATGTTTTTGTATCTTAATATTTTTGCTAAAACATCGAACTCTCAGATTTTAAAAATGAAAATCGTATTAATTTCAGTTATCACAAAGTTGTATTGTATAATTCTGTGTGATTCAGGAATATCTTATTTTAATATATATATATATATATATATATATATATTTTTTTTTTTTTTTGTTAAGCAAACTTCTAATAGCTGACCCTGGTTTCACACAACCCTCCTAAAATTCCCAGTTTCCATGTTATTTCACCAGAGTTTCAATCTGACCTGAATCCTAACACGACTGAATTACGTTAGCTCAGTTGGTGACGAAATGCAGAAGCCCTCAATCTTGTAATCTGCTCTTCTTTCTGCGTCTTTAAAGCTTTCAGTCCTTCTACATTGATGGTCTCAACATCAAAGTCATCTTCAAAGTGAGGCCTTGTTACTGACTCAATGTTAGTAAGGCTAACGGAAAACCCTCCAATAGTACCAGATGCTGAACACAAGAAGAGAAGAAAGCACTGTACTGATCACTTTGTTAAATTCAAGTAGCCATTACTCGAGCATTAATCTGCGCTCGGATCATCCTATAGAAAAAAGGAAAAAAAAAAAGACCTGATGGTTATTTGCATGAATTTCCCATGATTCCTTCTTAGAAAGCATAGTGCACAGTGTGGGGGAGTGCGTGTTCAAACCTAACTACAAACGATAATAAGTAGTACATATAATTCACACATAATGGTGTGTAATGCAACAATGGATGCAAACTGTTGTTGACATGCATGATTTTTATTATTTTTCATTGACAAGAAAACTTGCTAAGTACTACAAATATTATAGTACTGTACAATTACGACTCAGTTTACATTAATTTAATGTAAAAAACACATCTGATGTGAATTCTTTATTTATAATTTTGTAGAAATAGTTTATATATATATATATATATATATATAATATTTTTATTTTGCTTCAAACACACCTGTAATCATATTTATCCCTGTTTGAAAAACAAACAAACAAATAAAACCGCATATGCTGGTCAGGTAGGTTTTGAAGCTGGGATACTGGTTCTTTGCTAAGTACGTTCAGTAGGTTTATTTCAGTAATCTTGGTTCAACTTCACTTTTGCTACACTAGCAGAATACTTATTTTTGTGCAAAGAAAACAAAAATAACAACAATTAACTCCACATTCTTCTCCTATGACTTATATCTTGTGCCAATTTAAAGACTATTAGGATGTAAGTGTACAACTTCCACTACTGTAGGTGTAAACAGCCTCAGATTACATTCATTCGCATGCTTTTCCCCGGATGTAAACAAGGCAAAAATATCTTACTTTGTGTTCCGAAGGGGTTTGGGACATGATGGTTGAATAATAAATGACAGAAATTTTGTTTTTTGGTGAACTCACCATTTAATGCTTCTGTTCAACATACTGTAATGTTTTCAGTACCCAAGAAGATATCTTTCAATTTTATATAACTTTTATGCTAATACTGTAGCTGCATGTTGTTAGCCTGACTAACTAACTAACTAGTTAAAATCTAGTTAAAGTACAGTTTTAGAGTAGCTTTCCCATCACTCCTAAGCACAAAGTAATCTCTAATGTGCTGCCTTGATGAAGTGTTTCATGTGTGTATTGGGGCTCTGATGGGGGGAACGTTTAGCGACACTGCTAAATGTCACCAGGTGCATTAGCATTTAGCAGGACTAGCTGCCTGTCAGTCCCATTTTATCTTTTCCCTCCCTCTCTTTCTCTTCCCTTCTCCCCCACACCCATTTTCTTTTTGACCCCTTGATAAGCCAGAAAGAATGAGTGCTTTATCAGAGGCCAGCCACTCCAAGTGATGAGTAATTACTCATCTTTAGCCAAACACACAGCGCACACTCTAATTACAGGCCACACCATCCGCACGTCACTCACTGCGCCTATGATATTAGGAGTCTGCCTGCCATTTACAGCTCATAGGTCTAATCCGTCGCTTTGAGCAGTATCTGCATTCGTGCTCTAAGGGGTCTTTGTCTTGAGCCACGCTTTCATTAGTACAGGGGAGCTGTATTCACACTTAAAGTGTATTCAGTTCACAGCATAATAGTCACATCTAAAACTAAACCTCATTAGCAGTATAATAATTCTCAAAACTGTCAGTCTGCTTTCCTGAGGCAGTGATGTTTTAAAATCTGTTATCAACAGCCATTATTGAGCAAATCACATGGTATAAACTTAAAAGTGGCAGAGTTATGCAAATTACTAATTGCTTTTGCTAACAAAAAAAAAAAAAAAAAAACTACCATGGCAAGAAAGAAAGAAAGAAAGAACTGAATTTAAAAGCACAGTACCTTGTATACATAAAACCTAATTTATCCCTCAAACATCTATAAACACCTCTACACACTTTCCCAACATATAAGTGTAACACCCTGGACTGTTTTTTTTGTATGTGTTTTCATTCCCCATGTACTCTGTCTCCATTTTCCTTAGTTTCTGTTAATTGTCAATTGTCTAATTGACTTCACTATTTAAGTTCACTTCTGTTTAGTCAATGTTGTCCGGTATTAAGGTTATGTTCTTGTGGTTTACCCTGTCTTTCTGTTCTCCTGCCATGTGGATTATTAAAAGGATTATATTTGTATTCCTGAGTCTGCCTCGCTGCGTGAACGCGTGACAGAATACTGGACCAAAACAGTTTAATTGAACGGCATGTCTTTTCCCTTGTTTTCCGTGTTTTTCGTCAGTTTTTATTTTTTTGGTTATCCTTATGGACACTCCGTTTGGCCATGATTATCTCCTCCTCCTGTAGCAGGGGGAGAAATCGTTCGAGGACCATACCAGATAGTTTCTCCACATAGCAATTTACACCAGCTATCCAGCAGCTAGATGGTCCTCGAGCGGACTTCCCTGCCTTCATGGAGTGGACACTGGCGAGGAACAGATCTCCATACTCCCGTTGTCCCGTGGACAAACTCGCCAGTACAACTCCAGACCCAGAGCCTATAGCCCACCATCTCCCCGATGTGCGGAGCCACAACCCAGAGCTGAGGATCACCTTGGAGCCAGAGCCAGTGACGTCAGACCAGGTGCGAAAGCTGGAAAGTGAGCTCGCCACATTGGAGAGCGCCATGGACAGCAAGTGCGTGGAGTGGAGCTCCGCCCACTCCACCACGGCTGAGGGTGAGCAAATAGATCTGGGGCACTCAGCGAAGGACATTGAAACTCCAGTACTTGCACCCAAAACGGAATCTAAAAATCCACCCTCCCACCCAGTCCTGCCCACTCCACCGCTGTCACCTGCCAGCACCGTCGCCCACCCCCGCCCACCATCTGTGTGCTGGATTCGCCACAGGTCTGCCAGTTGTCAACGGCGTCGTGGCTGGAGGATCCCTCAGCTATGCCTCCAGCCTCAGAGTCCCGGACTCCGCCTTGGCCCTCCGACCCATCGGCTCCACCATGGCACCTAGCTCCCTCCTCTCTACTGTGGCTCATGAGTCCACCAGCTCTGCCAGGCTCTATCGTCCCTCCGGCTCCGCCTTGGTCTGTCGTTGATCATCCGCCGCCTCTCGACTCCACTCCTCTGGCTACGCCTCGTCCCTCTGTCCCTCTGGCTCTGTGAGGCTTCTCCCTCCAGCTCCGCCTCAGTCCTCTGTCGCTCCGGCTATACCGTGGCCTTCCAGATCCCCGTCTCCGCATCAGTTGCCGGGAACCATCTGCTCCGCCTTGGGCCTCCGGATCCTCTGCGTCGGCCTGGATCATTGGCTCTCCGTCTCCATCTGCTCAGCAGTGGCTCCTCCCTCCGACGGCTCCTCTGTGGATCAACACCATGACTGGGGTCTGGGTCCCACTAGTAAATGTCATAATTAATTGAAAGTAACAATATAATAAAGGAAGGATAAAGAAACTGCAAATACACATCAATACATAAATTTAAAAGTTAAAAAACATCATTTTTATAATTGATTTATTTTTTTATTTATTTATTTTTTATCACTATTATTATAAGGTTTTTTTTTGTTTTGTTTTTTTGATATGGGTAGCCATTTCATTCACAAAATTACCATGGTGCTGTATACCTTTTTATAGGCAATGTTACAAGAACTGCTATGTAAATACATGAATTTGTTGCACCATCGTACTGCCATATAACTTTTTTGAAAGAGGTATCACATACTACATAGTAGGAATGATTGAGATATGCATGGTGTACCTCAGGGGTTTGTTCTCGGCACTGTCAAATTCAGTTTGATTTGACTTTTGACTTGGACCAAAATAGCCCAAACTAACAGCATTAAACCACCTATTCAAAACACCCTAGTAACTGTATGGGGACATGCAAACAAACACTTCAGCAATCACACAGCAATACCCCTTCATAGGAATATCACCTGCATTTCATCATCGGTGGTTTTTGTACCATTTACTTCTTCAGGTTATTAAAATTTTTCAGTTATATACATTTTGAATGTTTCTATTTCCAAGGACTTCAGTAACAATTAGGAATAACACATCTGCTGTGTTGCTTAATGGTCCTCTAGCTTCTAGTTTTTTTTTTTTTTTTTCATGAAGGACGTTTGTTCCCTTTCAGAGAGCTTTAATTTCCAGTGGCTATCATGGACAACAGACATTTACATATACACACACACGTTAACACATCGTTGTGTTTACTTGGGATCAGACAGCACTGTGTGTGTCAACAGTGGTTTGCAGGGAGTGAGTACAATGCAATATTGCAGTGGGTTTTTCTGATGGCATTAGGTGGCGTATTGAGTGGCATGGCAGAGAGAGGTTAATTATGTTTTCATGTGTGTGTGTTGAAGTGGCGGATGTAAAATTATTGCATTCTCTTAAGCTCTTTAAACAGATAACCACTGCGTCTATCTACCTTAGGGAGCTTGTAAGATGATCTGGTGCAGTTAGCATAACTTATCCTGCTGGGTTTGCATAGCTATTTAGCAGTGTCTAATTTCAACAGCTTTTAATATCACACACCCCTGTTTGTCTTTACTAATTAAAATAATACATCCATATTAACCTAATCACTTAGAGGAAGTGATGTAAGAGAACACAGGCAGTATTACACATGAGGTTTCATAGATTTCATTTTTTTGTTGTGTTGCCAGCAGGCAGCAGTCAACGAAGACTAGATCTAAACCTGCTTATAGTGTGTTTGTTTGTTAATTAATGTATTATTATTATTATTATTTATGTATGAGAGGAATGTGTAAAAGTACCAAATACCGCAAAAATCCAACATTCTGTTTAAATATGAGTTCAAAAATGAAATTATCAGACCACACAGGACTATTATAAAAAAAATAACAGAGGGCACAAAGGTGATGTAAATTCAATACATAAAAAAAAAAATAAATACAATCAAAATTTTTTAGATGAGTTTAAAAAGGAAATTATCAGACCACACAGCTATATTTAAACATTTAATAGAGGGCACAAAGGTGTTGTAAATATATAAATAAATAAAAAAATATTTATAAAATATAATTCAAAATTAAAATGTGAAATTAAGTAAATAAATCAAAATTTAAAACAAATCTAAAAGGATAAAAATTATTTTAAATATATCAATCATTTATAATGTGTAATATATAAAAAATATATCAATAGTGCATTAAAAAAAAAATATATATATATATATATATATATAGTAAACATATAGGATAGTTTTTTGTGTGTAGAAGAGATAGAGAGGGAGAGAGAGAGAGAGAGAGACAAGTCTTCCTGTCTAGTGACTGCTTTTGAAGTTGTTAATTAAACCTGCAACCATCTGGTTGCTCGATGATCTACAAGGGAAAATCTCAGCAATGAGTGAGATAAGTGGACCGACCGCATGAATAAATAAACAAACGGATGAATAAATAAATGAAGTGGATGGATACCCACTCTTAGTTCTTTTGTTTTTGTGAAGGAGAAACATGAAACCTCATTAGTGCAATTTCCGTCTTCTGTCTTAGCTTGAAGATATTTATTGTGTGTGTGTTTGTGTGCAGGTATGCATTTAAAAATGTCTTTGTGTATATATATATATATATATATATATATATATATTTATATATATTAAGATGTGTTATTATAACAGGATATAGACATATATGTGCTTAATACTACCTTTTATAGTGTCAATTAAATCTACATATTTGCATTACACAATAAGTGTCATTTTGTGGTATATGTATTATTTATAGCCTAATATATGAGATTTTTAATATAGGCAGTCATTTTTGCTTCTGTATTAATTGTATTTTTATTTACATCACTTTTATTGCGATGTTGCACAGGCAGAGTGAATAAATAAGATTTAACCCACATGAATATTCATGAGCAAGGTTCCACTCACGCATTTTTCATTTTATTAAATACCCACACAATGTGTTCATGAAGTGTAATCAGGACAGGGATTATGAAAACCTTCGGAATGATCATATTAATGCTGACACAGAAATCCCTGGAAAACGCAAAAGCAGAAGAATGTGTGCCGATGAGAGACTACTGTGTGATTGTGCCTACTTTTTATTTTATTTTCTGTGCGATGAGATTAATTTTTGTGAATATCTTACTTACATTTCTGATGATGTGGACTGTGAAATACACCCCAAATCTGCAGCTTCTTGTTGGCAAATTCAAAAACTTCACTCGTACGATTTTATACGATTTATTTAAACCCCAGTGATGGGTAGGTTTAGGGGCGGGGTTAGCTATAGGTCCTTTGTACAAATTCATACGAACTGGCAACTCATAAAATACGTACAATTTACCAAAAATCATATGAATTCATACCAGTGAGGTTATACGAATTTGTACGAATTAGCCATCTCGTAAAATATGCATGAATTGCTGCGAGATCTGTCTCGTGCATATATTTATCCACTGCAATGCATCATTCATTGTAAATACTAGCTTGTCATGTTGCAAGTAGGTGGTACAGTAATAATTTCGAGATCGATGATCTCACTGGCTCCCTTGTACATTTCAAAAATAGTGCTTATTAAGGAAGCTTGAATGCATTGAATGTTAGTATTGCTAAGTCCATGTCCATGTTGGGCTGTGTTTAATTATGGTCGCACAAGTTCCATTGAACTCTGTTGGTAATGATGGACATTTGGACCATAGTTGCTTTTGGGAAACACACCATGGTTATTGTAGCAAAAAGAAGTCACAATATCAATATATCGCGATATCTAAGGAAACCTTGAGGAATCAGACAAATAATTATTTATTTAACCCAATGAACATAAGAATATTAAGATATATTAAGGCTTTACATTTCTGTCTCCTTTGAAACTCCCTATTTTTTAAAGTGCAGTTTTCAAAAGAAATAAACACTAGAGGCAGTAAAACTGACACCTTTCATTCCTTTTCACACAAATTTACAGAGTTTTTGTGTAATTTTGGCACAATCACTGAAATACCACCATGTTACGACTTCATAACAATAATAATATGTAGGGAGATTTGAAAACTGATGCTTTTAAGCATTAGAATCAAACATATCCAGCTTCTTATCTATAGGTTTTCATAAATGGTAGATTTACACGATAGCTCATGTGATACAGCATTGGAAAGCAGCTCGACTAAACAGTTGTAAGTTTAGGGTTGGATTTGGTGTAGAGCATATTTCCAACATGATAGAGCGTTTAACTTTTAGCGACAGTGCCCGGATATTTCAATTTCGGGAACTGTTGCAATGTGTAACTGTAGCAACGTACAGTAATATAAAAACACAGCAATACATACCTACATCAACATAATAAAAATATACCAGGGTCACATATTGAACCTGTATTCTTGTGCCATTCAGCGGTCATTTCTCTTTGTGCATTAAGGTACTGTACATAAAACGGTGTTGCACAAAAAGTGCCCAGAGGTACATATTTTTAAGCAGACCAGGTTAAGTCATGCAGTTAACGCACTTCTAATTCAGTATTAATGTGCGTATAGAATAAGTGCATGGCACAGTTTAATGTGTTTTTTCTTTGCTTTGATTTGTTTTAATCGTTTAATAGATTAGAGAAATGTACTGGCCATGATGACTTGTTTGCAAATACAATCACAATCTCTCCATGTCTTCATCTATCCACAAATCCATCCATTCCACACTATTTCTTCCAGTAGCTCTCTATATTTCAGTGGTGCTATTCTTTTCTGTGTGACACTTTGATTTGCGTTCCTTTATTGACCCTCCGCCCATCAGCGTCCTCCTACACACTGAACAAACAACACACACACACACACACACATACATACTCATGCACCGTTTTAAGCGCTTCCCACAGGTCTCACAAATTTCATATCAGATCACAATGGTGGTGTACAACAGCCGCGAGTCCCCTGTGCATTAAGTGCAAAGAGAGTGTGACCTCAATATCCTCCTGAAATAACAACACACATTTAATATGGTCAAGGACTTAGGCAGGTTGAATTCATATGAGAGTGATTTCGCTTTGCTTATCAGTTTTTGTGTCAACTCAAACGCATACGGGTGTCGAATGTGTCGCTTTTGACCTATAACCTCACAATTCTTGCGGGTAAGAGCTTGTGTTTGTCTGTATGTCTTGGATCTCGCTCTAAAACTGGTGGCACCTGCTTTGCTCGTGGCTTTGGATGGCAGCCATATTGGATTAGGGTGCCATTTTTAATTATCAGCTTTTCTCTATTTTTCTCACTCCATCCTTATCAGCGCTCTCTCTCACATCACTCTTCTGCTTTTTCATTTTTATCTTCCTCACTCTTGAATCTGTGTCTTTCAGCTCTCTCCTTTCATTAATGGGTGCTCCTTCTCCTACGTTTGCTTTTGGCTTTCAATTAAATAAGCTTAATTTTCACATTCTTAATAGTCTAAGAACAATGTCCAACATTATACAGTTTTTACAGTATTTTTAAAAGCTTGTGATCAGTGAGATTTTTTTCAAATTTGTAAAAAGAAAAAAATTGTAATGTCGAATGTTCACCAAGGCTGCATTTTATCAAATAATCAGTAAAACAGGGATAATATAATCTGAGGTATTATTTAAATTTAAAATAAATAATAAAAATATTTAAATATTTAAAATATTTATACAGACATTTATCACAAAATTTCAGCAGCCAGCGTCTTTATTTATTTAACATTGTACAAATAATTGTCACTTGTGTTTTACAGCATTTGTGTTTAACAGCAGCAACAACAAAATATATTTTATTTGTTTATTGTTTGTACACACATAAATTACCGTGAATTAGTGCTGTCAAATGATTAATGATGATTAATCGCATACAAAATAAAATATTTTTTTTGTGTGTGTACGGAGTATATTATTATGTAAAGACACAAACGTGTGTGTGTGTGTATAATATATTTACATATATTTTAAAATAATAATCATGTAAATACATTTAATATATAAAAACATAACATATATTTATTAAATATATACAAACATGTGTTTTTATTTATATATACATAATAAATATACATAGTACACACACACATATATTATGTAAACAAACATTTTTGAATGTGATTAATCACAATTAATTGCAATTAATCGTGTGACAGTGCTACTGTCAATTTAATTACTCTTTGTTAAATATAATAAATGATTTCCTTATGTGATTAACAAATTAACCCCAAAATTCTTCTTTCATAGTTATCATGATATCATGTTTTTTGCACAGAATTAAATATGTTCTCCCAAGCCCAATATCACAGCAATTCCTACATATTTTACAAGGGGGCCAATTCATACAAATTTGTACAACCTCACTTGTACAAATTCATGCAATGTTTGCTAAATTGTATGTATTTTACGAGTTGGCAATTATTGCAAACAAAATGACCTACACCTATCCCCGCCCCTAAACCTACCTGACACCTTGGTTTAGGTCATTCATGCAAATTTATAGAATTGGCAACTCGTAAAATATGTAAGATTTAGCAAAAAGTGAGGTTAGACGAATTCATACGATTTTTGCTAAATTGTACGTATTTTAAGAGTTGGCAATTTGTATGAGTTTGTACAAAGCCCCGCCCCTACACCTACCCGTCACTGGGGTTTAGACAAGTCGTACAAAATCGTAGGAGGGGGGGGGTCGTACAAATTTGTACGAATTACCATGGATTTGCCACCTCTTACGTATACACACAAATGGGTCGTGAGCCTGTAGCCGCCTTTTTATTACAGATCTGGGCAAAAAATGTTGATAAAAAGTATTGCGAAACGACGGCGTTTCCATTAACCAGTGTTATGCGGCTAAAACGTAACCCTTTGCCTTTCGCGATAAGTCAAAGCAATGATTTTTTGGCAAGATTTAATGGATTTTGGATATATTTATACAAAGGAGGCAAATGCAGTGATACTTCAGAAACCTATGTGGCGAGACTGAAGCAAACACAAGCATCAACCGAGTGACCACTATCATCTTCAGTGCCCGTATCAGAGCCAAACAGCACCTCAGATGTGTGCAGTTTAAACTGTCTAAGCATTTAATGGCAGGGAAAACCCTTTAAACTCTTGAACGAACACGTATTAAGTGTTTCTTGGAGGTTAAAATACATTTAAGAATTATCCTATGACTTTTTACATATGCCATGTGACCTGTAAATGCGAAAAACCCATTTCCATTGCAGTTTTACGAAAAACTCCTTTTTCAAATTGTCTGAAAAACCACCGTAAAACCTTTTTTTTTCGATACATGTGAGGTTTTGCTAAATTGACGCGTTTCCATTAGGCGTATTTGCAATTAGCGATTGCAATTTGAAGCATAATGGAAACGCACCAACTGTTGGTTTTACCCGTTTGCATTATTTGAAACGGTATTGATCGGAAGTGAATCACAGACAGTATTCTGTTCAAGTGAATTCTGTTATTAGAAAGCATGTTTTCTGTCGTATATTTCAGTCTTCATATTGCGAGACGGTTGTGTGTTTGGCAGCTGTTGAAATGGCCAATCTTTTCCATTTGCGGTTCTGTCAGCTGTTTGTTTGCCACAAATCCACAACCTAAGATATTTGTACAGAAAACAGAACTGGAGAGGTGCTGTTCTTCTGAAATCGATTCCCTCTCTCTTCTTAAAAGCCTCTTCAAAACAAGTCATTCCCTTTGGTAAAGTCTCTGCTACAGAGTTCGTTGTTTGCTATGTATCATAGGGGATCAGGCTCGAAATAGAACGTTGACATAGTCACACACTTGCGCTCTAGAAGTGAACACTTTAAATACACACAAACTTGTGAGTGTGTCTACACAATGGGCGAGAAGGTGGATCAAAGATGGTCGTCTTAAAGCACAGTTCAGTGCAAAACGTTACATGATATCAACAAAGCAATCCTTTGCAAGATTGGGATCTTGCTAAAAAGGCATATTACTTTCTAGATGCTAAAATGCTATCACTTGAAGCTTGCAGTAAGGCCGTGCCTTTGGTTTTAAGATGCAATTTTATGGTAGTAGTTTGTCTTAGCATTGGCTCACTGTCTGACTACATAATCAAAAGTGTGTACTTTCCCTGTGGTGAAGTTCATTATTCTGGTGTGCAATAAAATTATATGAATATGGATTTATTCTGTTCTCACTTCCTCCTGGGAAGTCCCTACTTATGAGTTCGGAAGTCATAATTACGATGTGATGTCTGTTTTAAGTGATTTTAGTAGGAATGACATGAATGTGTTGAGCAATTTCACATTCATTTGTTCTTTCACTGGCTGACAAAGATAGGAAGGATTTTTTTTAAATGAATGCAACAAAAGAAGCAAAAAGGGTGTGCATTAGGTGTGTAAATGATGCTTTTTTTCCATTTTGTCTTGTGCTGCCACAGAGAATGATTGGAAATGTCCCATTATGTCTTACAGGCTTATTGCCTGATAAACTGGTGGGATGAAAACATTTTCTACTGAGCTTACAATTACAATTTTAAAAAAATATATATAATAATAATAATAATAATAATAATATATATTATGCATCTCTAATTACAACCTTTATTATTATTATTATTATTATTATTACTACTACTGTTAATATTTTGTATTAATTTGTTTATTGTTGCATTATTATACATTTAATTAATGACAATTCAATGTTTTTATTATTGCTGCTGTTTTAAATGTTTATTTATTTAAATTATTGCACTATTATAATTGTAAATAATGGCAATTAAATGTTTATTATTATTATTATTGCTGTTTTAAAAGATGATGAACATTTATTTATTTACATTGTGCACTATTATAATTGTAAATAATAACAATTAAATGTTTATTATTATAATATTATCAATAATATTGTGTGTAGCACATGTGAAAATTATTATTGCTGTTGTTTTGGCATACTATTATAATAGTAAACAATAACAATAAAATATTTATTAATATTATTGTAATATTATTAATAATATTGTGTGTAGCACATGTGAAAAATGCTTTAGTGGAGAGTTTTGTGGGTAGTGTGTAAATGAGGGTTTCACTAGACTATTCAAATGGACAAGTTGTAGGTATGAGGTACCATTAGCTACCATTAGCTTCCCGCTATGAGAGCCCTCTACTTTCAAACAATTACTGCTCCAAAAATCACCAGACCTGGCTCAAACCTCTGCTAACTTCACATTTGGTGTTCAAAGAAAAAAAAAACCCTAAACTTTTAATTTCAGCGAGAAAAGGTCAGAGACTAAAGCTACAATATGGCGGACTGTGCTTTATTGTGTTCAGTGAGAGCTGCAATGTGGGTTTCCCAATTGGCTTTCCCAAGTCTGAAGGTTTTCGAGTGTGTGGCCCACATACACGGTTTCTATTGTAGGACCAGTAACCACAGTTATTGAGAGGCCTATCGGACCTCTGGCTGCTTAATGGCTGCCATAGCTGTCAGTCAATAGGCCCTGTGTAGGCGGGGTCAATCCCAAGAGCCCACAAATGGAAATGGGCGTTTGAAGTACAATCACTTTGGTTGGTGCCTGCTTTATTAGTTCGGGAATACACATATATACAAACTGCTGTATGTATGCCAGCTGTGATTGTTGTAATTCATTTATGCTCATATATTTCTCAGTTTTGCCATTTGGTTTTAAATTGAACATGTTGGAATGTTATTGCATATATGTTTATGTAAGGTAAACAGTCTCGGTAATTTTAATAAAGGCAATGACATTTAAAAGAACTCTGTATTAGCTGAAGGAACAGTATGAGAGAGAGGGAAACTTTAATAACCAGATGTGTTATGATGTTGATGCAGATTAGTGTGATGTTTGAAATGTGCATCTATATTTTATTGGTTTATCATGTGGCGAGGTTGGAAACGCACACGTAACTTCAAAAAGATGTAGACGTTTTAAATATAGATGGGGACAATGCTGAGAGATAGTGAAAGAGAGGAAATAAAGTAAGGGAGTGATGGCTCTGGTTCGCACGAATAGTGTTTTCATTACTCCACCACTAAAATAAATTATTATTATCATCATTGTTGTTATTATTATTATTATCGTCATCGTTATTATTATTATTAGTAGTAGTACTTTTCTGTAAATAATTCTCAGATTCATTATTACTGTGTTGTCCCAGACAATAATAAGAATAATTTAAATACCGTATCTTGGAAGCTCGTAATGCACTTTTGTTTTCACATAAGCTCAGTTTATTTATTTATTTATTTATAATTGCACTATACAAATAAATTAAACAATTAAATGTTGCATTATTATTATTATTATTAATGTTTTATTATCACTATTTTTGTTTAAATGATGATTAAAGTTTATTTATTTAAATTTATATTGTTTCACTATTGTAATTGTAAATAATAACAATTAAAATATTATTATTATTATTATTATTATTATTATTATTGCTGTTTAAATGATGATTAAAGGTGCCCTAGAATGCAAAACTGAATTGACCTTGTCATGGTTGAATAATAACGGTTCAGTACATGGACATAACATAGGCTACTGTGAGTCTCAAACACCATCGTTTACTACTTCTTATATAAATCAAGTGTTTGCAAAAGACGACTGAAAAAAGGTCCAATTCCAACACAACACAGACTGTTTG
>JAUCMS010000079.1:11955523-11967265 GCA_032357445.1 Enteromius radiatus | reverse complement strand
TAGAATGTAAAGTAATCAGTGTACAGCTTGTATAATGGTGTAAAGTTGATGTCCCCTCAAAATAACTCAACACACAGACATTAATGTCTGAACTGCTAGCAACAAAAGGGAGGGGTGTACTCACTTTTGTCAGATACTGTATATATATATATATATATATATATCGTAAATAATTTTATATTTTACAAATATAATTTTTATACTAAAAAAGTATTTTTGATGGCATATAGCAGATTATTATTATTTTTAAATTAATTTATTTATTTATAAATTGCTTGCTTGCTTTTTCATTTCTTAAAAAAAAAAAAAAAAAAAAACTAATCTAAAGAACCAAAAACCTTCATGATATAATATCAGTGCATTTCTATTATTATAAGAAATATATTAGAAAACGTAATAGTCCTATATATCCCAAATTGATGAGAATAGTTATTTTTGCTGCAGGGGGCTGCACCTAACGAACCTTTATTTTTAAGAGCATGTTCTGGTGTGTCTGTATATAAATGCACCTTCTTGTTTCCATGTTGTTCGGTGTGTGTGTGTTTTGTAAATGCACACACCACGTGCCTACTGGTGCCGTCTCAGCAAGCTCATAATGTGACCTGACAGCCTACATCCCCCAGCATGCCGAGCTCAGAGGGGGCGCATACGGGCAGCTGTCACAGGCGTCACTCATAGTAACCACAGGGGTACAGAGCCACGGCTTCATAACTCCTTTATTTTTGGAAAAGATGGGAATGGGGAAGAAATGAGAAGAGTCTGAGTGACAGTTGGGGTTAAGGGGTGGGAGTGAGGTGGATGCTTTAGACGAATGCCAGGTTGTTCTTTCACTTTGTCTGGAGAGACTTAGAAAGTAAACAATAATATGATGTCTAGGCAAGATTAATCAATAGCAGAGCAAACAGAGTCTGATTAAGACAGCTCTCTGCACAAAGACCAGTGTCGGAATCCCTGGGAAATATTTGCCAATAAACATCAGCTTTCCTTTCATTCTCCATTCAGCCCTAAACTCCCATTATTCTGCCCTCCATCCTTGCTTTTCTTTTAGTATACCTGCTTCCGTTCTCTTTCATCTTTAGCTTGTTTCTTGGCACATTCCTCTTAGCACCCATCGGCTCAATTATGGATGTGAATTACATGTGGCGGAGAGCCTTTTAAGAGTAAAATGTGAAAATGATTGTGCTCACTTGTAATTAGATGAGGAATGGCTACCCAGAATGTACAGTAATTTCTACTGCTGTCTCTCTCGCTCTGTCTCTCTCTGTGACGGCGCGTTTAGGATGTGTGTGTGAGTGTGTACATGTCTGCTTTGCTTTTTGGAGCATCTCAGTGGTCTAATTGCCATCAACAGGGGGCAAAATTAAAAAGGCTAAGCTAATTCAGAGAGTGAGAGAAAGGGAGGGAGGGAGAGAGTTTTGCCCGTTTAGAAATAAATGAGACAAAATGAATGAATATTTTAAGAATGACATAATTCATACATTTTCTGTATCTTTTGTAGCCACATTTTCTTCTCGCTTTCTTTTAAAGTTAGGGTCAATGGGCTAAAATAATTAGTGACAATTATTTCCTTCATTCATTCATTTTTTTAGAATGCAATGGCTATGAGCGTGATGTTATGTTTATACAAAAGTTCATTGACACAAGTGTGTAAATGCGTACAAAAACAATAACATAGGGTCTTAAAAACACACTTTTTTGCAGAATTACTTCCTTTTGCCATGGATACAAATCTCAATTTGACAGCTGAGCCCAAGCCTCTGTTTCTAATTCGAAAATGGCGCAGCTAATAAAGTTGTAAATACTGTATTCAGTAATTCGGACAGTCGGAAGACAGTATGGCTTTGTTTAAGGACGCAGTGGCACTCGGCATGATTTTAAAACCTGCCAATCTCCGAGGCAATCACATTCACAAAGTTCCGCGCCAAAAACATGGACTCTGAGGAAGAGATCCTTTTCTTTGTGGCAGCAATGGCTTGCGAAAAAAATAGAAAAGAAAAAGGGCGTGGCAAAGAGTTTGACTGAAGAGCAGAGAACAACATGGACTTTTCTCCTCTTTCTCGACAGCCCAAATTCTCTGTGGCGCTGCCATGTTCATCTTTTTTCTTCTGTGGTTGTCTTTTTTTAGCTTCTGATTGGTCATTTCCAGTTTGCTCAACAAATCGGCTCGTTCAACAGCACACACGTCGCGCTTTCAATCCGACAGCTCCCGAAGTTTTTTGACATGTTTAAAAATGATCGTGAGGTCGGGAAGTGCTCGTAAGGCACTCTGCTCATCTCGTAATTTCTCATACGAGCCCCAACCATACGAGAAGAGATGATTTCCTCCAATAACCAAAAAAAAAATCCCATGCGAGCTCGTACGACCTCAAAAATCACACCGTGTACGCCCGCCTTTAGGTTTACCCAAAACAAATTATATCTCATGTTTAGAGTCATCAGAGCCAGTGGCAAAATCCAGAAGATCTGGCCGAGGTAAGGCTGCTCTCGGTGGGTTCATGAGCACTGAAATGTCGCTGACACCCTGGAGCTCACAACTCTGAAAACGTTGAAGCAAATTTTCAAATAGACATCATTTTTATTTGTGCAACAGCATTTTACTGCATGTTTTACCACAGTTTCAAAGAGAAATGTCCACTATGTGGCAGTTCAGAATTGAAATATCCGTGGGCTGTTGCTAAAAGTTAATGCTCTATCATGTTGGAAATATGCCCTACACCAAATCCAACCCTAAACCTACTCGATAATGTTAACGAATACAAATCTGATCTAAAAATGCATTTGCAACTGTGCTTTTTCAACTTTCTTTTCCACAGATTTTGTTTAACTGGAGCTCCTTGCCTCTCAAGTACATATCTGTACTTTACATAATTTGTATGAAAAGTTGCACTGCAACTCTAGTGTTCATTTCTTTTGGAAACTGCAGTGATATGTACTTGTTGGTACATATTTTGTGTCTCGCTTAAAAGTGCATCTAGTTGGGACCAGGTAGAAAAAAACACATATTTGAAGTCTAACAAGTACATTCTAACCTAAAAAACTACATTCCATAACACAAAAAATGTATTTTATTTTTAACAAATTGTAGTGTATTTTGGCATCTGCAATAACACTCACAGTGAAAACACTGCAAGCAGAGTGATTTAAATCCAGATCAAATTCAATTCTGTTATCACTAGAATATTGCTCTCATCTCAGCCAATCAGGTTCAAGGACCTGAACTTTAGGCTTATTTATCAGTATGTTTAACTTACTTATCAGTGTTTTATATAATAGACATGTTGAGCGATTGTCAAAATATGCAATAAGCCTATATTATACGTATATAATATTGTATTATACTGACACACCTCTTCTGTCTTTAAAAATCACACGGAACAGGACATAAAGGTAAAATTGTGTAGTTGTGTTAATGACATTACATACAATTATCAATTTCACGCATATTTTAGAACATTCTAAGTTAACATGTTATCTTCTTAGTCTTAATTCAGTTTCCAAAGCGCTTGTCTTCGCCAAATACTCTTACACACTTGCAACTGTGATGGACGCTGTTGTTAAACACAACACCGTTCCTCAGTTCAGGATTTTTTTTCTACATTCTTACACAAGCAAGCAAAACTGTGAGGAGAGACTAAAGGCTGCAACATATCCATAAATAAAGAATAAGGTAAAACATATAAAGCGAGACAAAAAGAAACACTGAGGCAAAGGCGGGAATAAAATGAAATAACTTTCAACTCTGTCTAGTATTTTCAGGCTCAAGTCTCTATTCCCAGCCCCTCAGCTGATGAACAAATGTTTTCATAATATATTCTAGTGCCGGTTCTCAAGATATGCACATATTAAGTGGGACTGCAATGAAATTGTTTCTATATGCTATGACAAGTCATGCTACGTCTCAACTTTTTAACACTAATACTTTGCAGTCAGATTATAAGCAGGGTTTTAGTGGAGAGAAGCTGTGAAGTTACATTTTTGACCTTCAAGAGAGTCACTTTTGGAAGAGAAATAGCAATATCTAATTTCAACCCCTGCAATATGTGACCTTACTGTGTCTAGCAAAAAGTGGATCTTGGTTTAGACTGTCTTTACCTCTTATAATGGGCTTTTAGCCTTTAAACGAGTCTTGAAATGAGAAAAAAACAGAAAGGTTTCAACCACTTCTGCTTCTAAACAATATAATCTGCCAGGTCTGAATTGAAGTTAAAGTCACTCAGGTGAAGTATGATCTACCAACTTTGAACAAAATTACACTTTAAAATCTTTATTGAGTTATTTCTGTTTGGTATTTACATTAACCACCTATTTTTTTAACCTAATAACAACGAGTGCATGGTGACCTTATACTGCTGGGAAATTAATGTACCTTAGCAAATATCAGTCTTCTGTAAAAAAAAAAAAAAAAAAACATTTACTGAAATAGTGTCAGGTTACCCTGACACCTTTATAATAAATTCATTTTGAAATCTTATTAAATAATTTTAAATTAAGTATAAAGGGACTATACACAAGCAAAAAAAAAAAAAAAAAAAACTTTAATTTTAATTTAATTTTATGAAGTTAAATCATTAATCGTTTTATTCTGAGAAAGTAATTAATCAGATAATCTTCATTAATTACAAACTTTGCATGCAGTTTGACTGTAGCTGGCTAATTCCATCAAACAGCTAATAATTGGGAAGCAAAACACGAGCACACAGAATGCATTTTCATTTCGAGTTGTGTTTGGGTCAAACTCAGATATTCCATTTTAGTTCAATTTACAAGAAAGTAATTTTTATATAAAGCTTATTAAATGCAAGTAACACTTCTACTTTAAATAACATTTGTGAAAAATGTCAAAATATGGGTGAAATATTGATTCATCCTATACTTATTAAAATATGTAAAGGAAAAAAAAAATTGTATTACAATTTAAATGATTTAAAACTTGTCGCTCATATATGGTGGTGAATAATAGTGACACAAATTGGTAAATATTTTAAATGACCGTTAACTTTTATTTTAGTGCCATCTAATGATTTTAGATATATAAACTAGCGTTACACTGAATTACATTTTAGTGACTGTCTTCAATAAAAAAAAGGTAAAAATCTAATGTAAAAAGATAAACTAGAAAGTCTCTTAAATGTTAACCACAGGCCATATTTTACTCATAAATTGGAAATGATTATATTACAGCACATAATAAATTACTTAGCCCAATAGTTAAAAAAAAAAAGATCACATGATACAATATAATTTAACAGAGCTAAATGAAAGTGGGAGATATTCATTGTCGTTGATCTGTAAGTTAATCCGCCAATCGTTTTTAAAAAAAAAAATATGATTCATAGGACAAATTATCTCGTTGACAAATGCACGTTTTAAAAAGTTTTTTAGATTTTAGCAGAGCAGTGGTCATTTTAGCCTGAAACGTATGTTGAAAATATATGCAGAGGCACATTTAAGGTTAATTCAGTTCACTAAATTGCTTGCGAAAACACTGTGGTTTTGTATTATTATTAAACACAATAGCGTGCAGTGCACAAGACAGTGTATCAATACTAGCTCAAGTGTTTTTGAAGAGGTTGCACTTAATATCTCGTCCTCCTTTTAGACTCCGAGGATACGGCTGTTTGAGGTGAGTTATGCTTGTAGATCACAGAGAACAAGATATACACTACAGGCCTTTTTAAGGGGCTTATGTATTATTAAAGCAGAAATATGAAGCTAGTGTGCAGGGTTTAGTAGTCATGTCTGAAGATAGCAGGGGCATAGCCTGGATAGAAATCATCAGACGGTAGTCTAACTGTGGTTGAACGTTGAGTCATGGGCCAACAACACCATGAGTGAATCTGAGTTAAATGTTAATGGACGTTTATGCTAATTCCTTTAGCAGAGTTTGTTTCTTTAGTTTATTTTAATCAATTAAGATTTTATTGAGGCACAAAACTGACCACCTGTATGATTGTAAGACACATTTTAAAGTCGGGAAGGAGTATATAATTACCATATTTATTGAAACAATTCATTCAGCAATTAGTTTTTCCAAATTCCTCCTTGATTGGTCTCATTTTCATGTCATCATGCCTGCAATGCTCGATAAAGAAGTGTTTGCGAGGGCAGTGCTGCTTTGTGTACAGCGTTACCAAGGAAACCACTATTTTTAACTCTCCGAAAGCACCGCCTAGTGGCAAAAAATGAATTAGCATTTTGCGAAAAGACCAACAAGTGGCAATATGCTAACGTTAATGTGAAATGGCTTGGGATTTGTTTTAAAAATGATTAATTTCAATGAGTCGACTCTTTTGAGACACAATACCGTTGTACAAGGTTCGCTTTCAGATTCATAACTTTGTTTTCATTCACTTAGAGCTGTGTTACACATGAAAGGAACTTGAAAAATCTATAACGTGGCACTTTAACCTTTTGTTTTTACAGTGTTAAGAATATTTTAGTAATGTGAAGGTTCCAATGGATGTTAAAAGTTCTGCATGGAACAATAGATGCCTATAAAGAACCATTATTTATTTTTTAGGAGTGAAGTGCATCTGCTCTTCCTGATTATTATTGTATTCTATTCAAACTTTTTTGTCAGTGGAGCCCAATAGTTTCTGTGGCACTCACCAGCAAACTGAATTTTGATTTGATACACAGTAAGTCTGAGAAAACACCTCCAGGGCAAAATGCAACATGCATGTACATGTCACTCATATAGGGGTTCTTGACTCTCTGTGGATTTGCTTTGACACTTTCTACATTGACACAATAAGTAACTAACACATGCTAATTATCAAGTCTGGAACCATTAGATACAAGTGTTAAGGTGTGGATTAGCTCTTTTCTTTTAGTAAATGATGACTGCAAGCTGCAAGGGACTCTGGGAATTGTAGTGGCTCAATAACACATCGTTATATTGAGTTCATCTGTCCATATGCAGAGCTGTGGAGGAGTTTAAGAGGATAAGAGGAATAAACCAGAACAAAACCCTACGGCTTGAATATGCCATGATGCTTTATTCTGATGTTTGTTATGCAACTGGAGTTTTTGCCGCAGGTTTTTGCGAGTGTGATTTTGTTTTTGGAGACCTATCTGCAAGTCTGATTGTGTTTGAAAGATGTGTGGTTGACAGCTGTGTGACTGAATAGAAATCTACTCATAAGTACCAGCATATTAATGGCTTACCTCAAATAACCAGGTTTTTGACTATCGCTGCAAAGTCTTGCCCACTTTGCTGTATATTCTTTTTCAAACGAGTTCACCCTCAGCTAGTGCGACATCTGATGTCCTATGATGTAACTATTTGATAGTTAGTTGGTTTGTTAGTTTAGCCCCTTCATCTAGTGTAATGATTCCATAAACACTGGCATGTTAAATAGTCAAGTACTTTTCTAGAAAGGAGTGAAAATTAATAGTCGGGTAACCCTATAGTTGGTGTACCTGGTTTTGGGAATAACACAAGAGAACATAATACATGTTTAAATGGAGGAATTTTACACTTTTATAATCTAAATGAGCACATTTAAAATGTAATGACTGCTACAGGTCTCAAAAAAGTTGGCACGGGGGCAGCAAAGGGCTAAAAAATCAAGGTATTTTGAAAAGATTCAGCTGGGAGAACATCTAGCAATCTCCGGAAAACGTCTGATTCAGGAAAGGCCTGGTATGTTTGAGCAGGACAATGCAAAATCACTTACTGCAGCTATTACAACAGCATGGCTTTGTGGTAGAAGAGCCCAGGTGCTGAATTGGCTTGCTTGCAGTCCAGTGCTGCGTCCGAAATCGCGAAATACCCGAATAACAGTATGCGAGGCGAGTAGTATGTCCGAATTCATAGTATTCAAAATTCAGTAGGTGAGAAGTACCCGGATGACCTACTGCTTCTGCCCAAATTTTATAGTATGGACACTTTCCTATCCCATGAGGCTCCGGGAGAGGAGGCGTCATATTCGAAAAATGGCGGGAAATTGAGACGAGACTCATTTCAAGTGTAGGTACCTCAGGGAAAACAAAACGTCGTTTATTGTGATTAAATTACACTTGTTTAACACAATCTAAAGAAACGGATGACTTATTGAAAGTTGAAATTTTCGCGCTGTTGTGACAACGCATGACACGTGACAACATCAATATGGCGAATGTAGTACGTCCGAATTCCATTCATACTACCCACATTCATACTATATAGAATGTACTGTTTTAACGGTCGGGTAGTATGTTCAATTTTAAATGTAGTACCTACTTAAGCAGTATGCAATTTCGGACGCAGCACAGATCTTTCACCTAGGCCAGGGTAAGATTTGAGAAACCCTGACCTAGGCTATAGAGAACATGTGGCGCATCATTAAATGAAAAATACACCAAAGACTATCACACATTTTTCAGCAGCTGGAAACCTATATCAGGCAAGAATGGAACCAAAGTGCAACATCAAAACTCCAGAAACTCATAACCTCAATGCTTAGACATCTTCAAATTGTTTCGAAAATAGCGGAGATGCTACACCACGGTAACCATGCCACCCTCCCAACTATTATGAGACCTGTAGCAGGCATCAAATTTGAAATGAACTCATTTGTGCATAAAATTGTCAAATGTCTCCGTTTAAAGATTTGTTGTTATCTGTGTTATATTGTGAAGAAAATATTGGCTCATGTGATTTGAAATTATTATAGCTTTCATATTATTAAAAAAAAAATAAATAAATGTCCAGACATTCCCGCAATTCGGGTTGTAAAATGTTTCCTACAAAAGGAAAGTTGAGCATCTCTCTGCTCAGTTTTCATGGTTTGTTCCATACTGTCTCTGTTTTTTTGGCAGGTTGAGTGTGTTGAATCGAGTCAAGCAATTGACGATCACTCTGATTGGCTGCTCAGTTTATCGAACCAAAGAATTTGAAGAAAAGCAAAAGTGATGAAAGTGAGCAGATGATGAGTTCAGAAAACTTAGTCATATTCATAGTCATATTTGCATGTACTTTCAAAACTGCCATTTGGATTACATATACTACTACTACTAGCTGATATAGACAGTTATTTAATTATATATATATGTCTCACACAGAAGTGCAGAATGTTCATGTCAGCTGACCATTGGCTGTAGATATCACAGTGTGTTCAAGCGCAGATTATTATTTTTTTTTATCCCATAAGCATGTGACATTAGGCAACAACACAGTTGGCTTTCATCGCTGCTAGTTCTTTGTTGTCGGTTTGGTGTGTCACAGCCTTAAGAGGTTTCACAAATCACCCTGATTTCTTGGTTGCATGTTCTTTTTATATCAGTGAGATATCAAGTGATCAAAAACTTGACATTGTTGTTTTACTTTTCACCTTGTCTCTATTAGAGGGTTTTGTTGTTTACTTGGATGATGCTGTTATTCTGGAACCTGGCTGGTGAGTGTGATGATGTGTTTACAGGTACAACAGAGTTAATCTAATTGAATTGAAGGCTGACACATTGATTAATATAGTTGATGAATGCCAGCAGCAGGGGTGGTGTGGACACACACACACACACACACACACACACACAACAGCAGTGAAATTAATCAGGATAATCTTGCTTCATCACTTTAAATAAAAAAATGAATAAATAAAAAAGCTGTAAAATTTAAGGTGAAAAATCCAGCTGCTGTGGCTTTCGACCATGAAAAATACAGTAACGCTTTATTTTGTAAGGTTTTAAGTTAAATTTACAGTTAAATACCGTATGGTTAATTTACATGTAACATACAATAAACATAACTGATATATATATATATATATATATAATAAATAAAAACAACAAGAACAAGAACATAGTTATTTCAAACAAAAAACATCAAATTTAAACTAAATTTGAAATGCAATGCAGGGAATTCTGGGAATGTCAGTTTACAGTTTTTTTTTTTCCTGTAAATTTTAAAGGAATTTACCATTTAACAGGTTTTTACAGTAGAATTATAATTTTTTTACATTTCATTTTTTACAGTGTGCTGTAATTGTGCTCGCTCTTACATTTAAAAGTCATTAATATGAAAAAAATATATATATTTTTAAACAAAACATCTAAACTGAATATTTGGACTCTTACTCAATTCTACATTCCCAAGGCCTACATGTAATACTTTTTGTTGTCCCTTTAAATGGTTTATTGCTTATAACATTGTTACAAATTATGTATTACAATGTGTTGGTACACTACACTATGATACAGAAAGGTTCCTTGCTCTTTTTATTTGGCTTAATATCAATATGTATCCTTTTGAAAATGTGTGTGCTCATGTATGGTTTTATCTCCTAATTAAGTGGCATTACACAGACCCCCACCACAAGTCTTTGAGCCCTTGAGAACAGAAGAGAAAGGCTTACGTTATATAATCGGTTGAAGTGTCAGTGGATTTTAGCATTGTGTGTTCTTGTGCTAATAAGATTTCTTTTTTATATTTCAGATTTCATTAAATTGTGCAATCCGAGGTGAGAGAATTAGGCAAATATTGGAAAAGAGAGTGTACAGAGGGGCTTTTTTTTTTACTGCCAATAAAAACATTATGAGGGAATCATTTCACCTGGGGGAAGGTAAATATTCACACACTCCAAGCACATAAAGATGGATGGGGGAAGAGATGATAGGCGGATCGATTGGGGGATGTATGGATAGACACAGATGAAAGCAGGAAGGAATATGTACAATTGAAGAAGGAGTGGGAGGAGGCATAGATTAGGGATGGAGAGATGAGAGGAAGAGAGAGAAGAGGATGAGAAGGAGAGGTTTGGTTGAATGATGAATGTAGGAGGAAAAAGCTGGACTGTGAAATGGAAGAAAGAGGGAGATTTAATGTTGGCCAATTTTAAGTTTTAGCAGTTTCCAGTTTTAAGGGTTTATATGGAAATATATTAAAGGCTTGATTCTGTCTATCATATAAAATATTTAGAATACTGTAAAATTCATTCACTCCAGTTCAGCAGAACTGTATTCTGAAGTATGTCTTGTGTCTGTGCATTTCATGAAGCATCTTCTCTTTCTTCTGACCTTCCCTCTTTTCCCGAGTTTGATCTATCTATCTGTTCTTTTTTTTCTTTTTTTCGCATGCATCTGGGGTCTATGACTTTCTATTTCTCTCTCTGTGACTCTCCTTTTTGTCTTTCGTTGTTGTTTTCTGGCTTTATATATTGTATTTGAGTACAGGTTTGAAGTTTTAATAAGCTCCTTCATACAGCTGCTTGTTTTAATATAAGTAATACTTCTGAGGCAGTGATGAACACACACACACAGAGAGAAACACACTGCAGTCATTATTGCTGTTGCTCTCGACTGTCACTCTGTGCAACAGCTCCTTTCACAAAAAATAATAACAATGCTTGTTTGAGGCTTACAAATATAACTGATGGAAAATTCCATAACTGTTTTTTCAAAATGCACACATGTGATTCCATATTCCATCTTAATGTCCTGTGTGTGTGTGTGTGTGTGTGTGTATACAGTGGGTACAGAAAGTATTCAGACCCCCTTAAAGTTTTCAATTTAAAAATTAAATTCCATTTAAGGATTATGGGGGCCACTGTGCTCTTAGGAACCTTAAGTGCAGCAGAAGGTTTTTTGTAACCTTGGCCAGATCTTTGCCTTGCTACAATTCTGTCTCTGAGCTCTTCAGGCAGTTCCTTTAACCTCATGATTCTCATTTGCTCTGACATGCATTGTAGCTTTCCTAATCAAGTCCAATCAGTAAAATCAAACACAGCTGGACTCAAATGAAGGTGTAGAACCATCTCAAGGATG
>JAUCMS010000079.1:11942121-11955423 GCA_032357445.1 Enteromius radiatus | reverse complement strand
AACTGAATTTGAAAACAAAAAGTCAAAACGAAATAAATACTAAAACTAATGAAAAATCCAAAACTATTATAACCTTGCTGAGGAGAGATGGGTGCTGTGTGATGCGGCGTGAACAACTCTTCCCCAGAGGGGCCTGCCCTCTCTTGAAAGTCCTGAGCTACCAGGACTTTCTCTTTCTGCCCTGCGGGGCCTTCTTTTCTTGTAATATGACCCTCAGGTCTTTCTTAGACTTTGAGGGCCCCGCAACAGAGCACCGCCAATTCCCCTGCTGTTTCTGGGGAGGAGCTCTCGCGGCGACGCTGTGGTCGTTACTGTAGTCCTTGTATGAGGAGCGGGTACTCAGGTGGGGCTGCTCCCACCCAGAAGCCCCTTGAGCTGGAGAGCGGCGAGGGAGAAACGTTGAAACGCCGCCGCTTGCTTACACGCCTCCTGGTGTCTTTCGATGACCATGTTGACGGCGTCGCCGAACAGACCCTCAGGCGCAAGCGGGGTGTCCATCAGGCAGACTCTGTCTTTTTCTTTCATGTCAGACAGAGTCAGCCATAGATGCCTCTCCGCGGCCACCATAGCTGCAAGGACGAATAATCTCGAAGAGAACAGCCTTTTCCATGACTTTGCCACCTCAGTGTGCAAGTCAGGAAAGAATGGCAGGCTCCGTCTTGAAGGTGGTGGCTGCGCTTTTAGAAACCTTTCATCTAATTTGCTCTTTCTTGGTTCAGCTTTAACCTCGGCTGGCCAGTCAGTGTTTAACTTGGCTATGGCTCGAGTCACCACCTCCAAAAGCTCCTCATACTGGGGTGAAGAGGAAACTGCGGATGTGGAGAGAAGCAGTGCTGAGCCGCCTTGTCTCTTCTTCATTGAAGAGAGCCTTCCAGGAGCGAAGCAAAGGCAACTTTTCACAGTGTTTGCAGCTCTCCACTATTCCATGTGCTTTTATACTTCCTGGCCAGTGACGTCACCCTCCTATGATGTCCCAATACTCTATTGGGTGATTCTACACACGATTCAGAGCCATCACACTGAGGGCGTTCCCAAAGCGTCTCGAGTTCCTGAAAAGGAAGTTGAGTTCTTTAAAGGGTTGGGGGACATTATTTGAAGGACCTTCTCGGGACGTTTAGGGGACCATATATTTAGAAATGTTACGTTTTCAAAACATCCACAGAATGTCCCTGCTGGTGTCAAGGACGTTGCCTATTAAAGTCTTCAGAACATTCTGCGATGGTCACGAAGTTGAGTTCTTTAAAGGGTTGGGGGATGTTATTTGGAGGACCTTTACACAACATTGAAGACGTTCTCGGGACGTTTAGAGGACTTTTTTTCTTTTATTAGACATTTTCAAAACGTCCTAGGAATGTCCCTGCTGGTGTCAAGGACATTGCCTAGTAATGTCCTCAGTACATTCTGAGACGGTCACGATGTTGAGTTCTTTAAAGGTTTGGAGGATGTTATTTGGAGGACCTTCACATAACATTCAGGACATTCTCTGAACATTTAGGGGACCATGTTTTATTTGGAAATCTGACATTACAAGAACTTTCTCAGAACATCCATGCTGGTGTCAAAAACATCACCTAGTAATGTTCCACATTGTGGAGTTTTTTTAAAGGGATGGGGGAACTTTACAGAACATTCAGGATGCTCTGGGACCTATAAGGGGACCGTTACTATAGGATGTCATCTTAACACATAAACATACTTGTCTTAACACATTCAAACATTAAAAAAAAAACAAAAAAAAACAAGCAAGGACTTACTTTTTATTTACTTTTACTTATACCTAGGTGCATAACTATAGAGGACCAAACCTGCAAACACACACACACACACGTATGTGCAAAGCATGACAGATCATGAAAACTGCATGTTATTTTGTACTTAATACTGTTCTGCATGAGCTATTTCACCCAACAGATGTTTATATACTCCACAAGACAAAATAATAGCAGCATTTATATAGAAAAAAAAGACAATTCAAAAGTTTACGTACCCTTCAAAAAATACAATATGTTGTGTTGTTTCCTGGGTGATCAAGGGTTTTTTTTTTTTTTGTTTAATGATATTTGTTCATGAGTCCTTTGCTTACTCTGTATGATTTTGAGATCCATCTTTTCACACTGAGGACAATTGAGGGACTCATACACAACTATTGCAAGAACATGAAAACATTTTCTGATGCTTAAGAAAGAAACACAAATAATTAAGTGCCAGGGGTGGAAACATTTTGAAATGGGTGATTAGAATAAATTGTAATTGTTCTTTCTTTTGAGAAACATTATTTATTTTTTTATTTTTTTTAATCTAGCTACTGAAATGCAGTACTTAGAAAGGATCTTTAAACAAAATTTACACATGACAATCCAGTTCAAAAGAGTAATACATTGTGTGGACTTCTCGAGCATCTGTAAATATTTTCACCTTTTATAATAGTTGTGTATGATTCCTTCAGTTGTCTTCAGCGCGAAAATATGCAGAACATGCTGGAAAATCAAAGCATGTGCAGGAGCTGGATTTTTCTGAAGAACAGTAGGCAGTTGAACTTCTCAGAACTAACGAAGAACTCATGAACAGCTATCACAAAACATACAAACAGTCGTAGGTCACCAGGAAACAACACACATTATTTAGATTCATACTTTTGAGCGGGGTCCTTTTTTATAAATTCAGCTGTGGTATGTAAACTTAGGAGCACAGCTGTGTGTGTGTGTGTGTGTATAAATGTATATTACATCACCCAGCCTGTCTGGAATGAAAAGAACAGACAGAACAAATTGAGACAGACTAAATCCAGAAGAACTGTGGCAACACTTAGATGCTTAGAGACCTACTTACAAAGTTACAGTATTGTTAAATTTTTTATGCATTTGTTCATGTTTCAGTTTAAAAAAAATTGTATAGAAAAATTTCCTGTTATAAAATATTTGTGTATATCCTAATAAGGTGAAAAAAACAGACATTGTGTTAAAAATAGACTTACACTACCAGTCAAAAGTTTTTGATTAATATTAATAATATTATTATGGAATTATTATTATTAGGCCTATACTAATATAATATATAATAATGACAATGTTATAATCCCACTGCGCAATGTGACGTCTTTTCCATGTCATTTATGGACGTCCAATTTCCGTCCATTGATTGGGCTGTTTTGTGTCACAAAGTCATCCTTTCAAGTGTGTGTTCAGCGTCGCGCCTCACAACGAGGCAGAGAGAGAGCGGCAGACACGAAGGAATTCGATGCAGAAACATTTATCACAAAGTTCATATGGCTCAGGCCATGGCAGTTCAGAATCGTCACAAAGTTCATATGGTTCAGGCCATGGCAGTTCAGAATCATCACAAAGTTCATATGGCTCAGGCCAGGGCAGTTCAAAATCATCACAAAGTTCATACGGTTCAGGCCATGGTAAATCAGAATCATCACAAAGTTCACACGGTTCAGGCCATGGTAAATCAGAATCATCACAAAGTTCACACGGTTCAAACAATGTGACATACCCAGTGGCAGACTCTGACAGTGACAGCGGTTGCTGGGCTGGCTCGATGTCCGCGGCGGGCGAAGACGGCGCACGGGGCCGTAATGGCGGCTCGATATCCGCGACAGGCATTGACGGCGCACGGGGCCGTAATGGCGGCTCGATGTCCGCAACAGGCGTTGATGGCACGCGAGGTATTAAGACCAACCTCAGCCGTAAAGGCGGACCGAAGTCCGCGAAGATGAACGCGTTCGCTCCAGCGAACGCCATCTTCTATGTGATGTCTTGTTCTGTCACAAAGTTGTCCTTTCAAGTGTGTGTTCAGCGTCGCGCAGGCAGAGAGAGAGCGGCAGACATGAAGGAATTCGATGCAGAAACATTTAATAAGAATCCAGAGCAGGCACATAAAACGCTGTCGAGGCAGCAACATAAACTCACACATAAGGAGGCAAGGTAACTTCAACAAGACATGAAATGAACTGAAAGACATGGGTATTTAAACACAAGAACTAATGAATGAAAGTGCAGGCAGGTGTACAAAACAGGTGGAACGATTGAAACTAATGAGGGCAAAACCAAATACAAGGACAGCGGGGGAGACGCAGACAGACAAGAGACACATGGTACACTCCAATGGCGTGACATTTTGTAACGCCAGGCAACGTCTTTTTTTGATGTCTACCGCACGTCTAATGTTGACCTCGGTGGGACCACCATGTAAGGGCTATTTATAGTTCAAAAGTGGTCCAAACATGGTCGTTTGTGGACATCTTTTCAACATAAAAAAAAAATAAAAATATATATATATATATATATATATATATATAAGAAGAAGTTGGGGGAACGGTGCCTTGCTCAAGGGTCTCACCTCAGTCATGGTATTGAAGGCGGAGAGAGCGCTGATTATTCACTTACCCCACCCACAATCCTTGCCGTACCTGGGACTCAAACTCGCAATCTTTGGGTTAAAAGTCCAACTCCCTATCCATTAGACCACGACTGCTTTCAGGTAAACACAATATATATTAAAATTGATTATATGATTATAGGCTACTTCAAATAAAATAAAAACTGTTAAAAGAAAACAGGAAAATTAAAAAAACAAAAAAACAAAAAAAAAAAAACACAACAACAACATGTGGTCTACCAAATAAATAAATAGTCATGCAGATAATAAATCTTGTTTGTTTATAAATAATTTGTATTCAAATGGATAATCATGTTGATAGGCTCTATTTTGTAAAACGCATTTACTGCCACTGCCATAGACATCCAAATGACATCCAAAAAAACCCAGATTAGTCAAAATTATGTCCAAGTTGGGTCATGGTTGGATGTCTAAATAGTGGACCTGGTTTGGACGTCGAATAGAAGTCCAGAATTGGTCAGACAGACGGACCCAATACAGACATGATCTGCACGTCTATTTGACGTCCAATGTTTAGTGGGATATTACCATTAGATTATTAAAATAGAAGTCGAATAGATGTCCAGAATTGGTCATGGACCGACGGACCCAATATAGACATGATCTGCACGTCTATCCAGTGTACAATGTTTAGTGGGATATTACCATTAGATTATTAAAATAATATGAACACGATCCTTCAGAAACCATTCTAATATGCTGATTGCTGTTCAAGAAACATTTATTATTATTATTGTTAATGTCAATTTAAAACAGCGGAGGGTCCTCTGATAAATAAAATGTTCCAGACAATAGCCTTTATCATTGTACTATTCTAAAGCTTGAAGTCAGTATATTTGTTTTTGGAAAGAGATTATAGAAATATAGACAATGCTTCAAAATGGTCAAAAGTGATGATAAAGCAATTTGCAATGTTACATAAGATATGCAGTTCAGATAAATGCTGCTCTTCTGAAATTTATATTCATCAAAAAATATTTACTTAGCTGTGTTCTAAGCAGCAAATGAGAATATTATAATGATTTTTGAAGGATTGTGTAAATTGAGTAATGATGCTACAAAAATAGCTTTGAAATCACAAGAATAAATTATAATTTACAGTATATTCAAATAGAAATAGTTAAATGTTTTAAAATTGTACTTATTTTTCTCTACTTTGAAACAGATAAATGCGGGCTTGCTGAGCAGAAGAGAAACTTACAAAATATTACTGTTCAAAAACTTTTAACTGGAAATGTAGTGTATCACATGATAACATGACATTGGTCTCTTTTTTGGCCTGTCAGCAATATTTTGCTGCAAATTTGAAAACCCTTTTTGCAAGATGAGCCTACCTTTTGAGATAACATACTGACAGCCTGTCTGGAAAGCACAGAAAAGGGCACAGTATGAAAACATTGCATTCACTGCAGTACGGTGTTCGGTCCTAATAAAAGAAAAGGCAAAATGTCTGCAAAAAGAAAAAAGCAACTGTAAAAAGCTAATTAATTAATAACTTATATTACACAAATTATATTACAATTATATTTACAAATCTTTTATATCATTAAGATAAATCATTTTATAATTACATTTTTCTTAAACCTAAACGCAGCCATTTAACGTTATTCTCTCCTAAATAAAAGCACGATGGACAGACAAGTACAATCCTAATAATTTCTTACCAAAAGTATTCGAAATGATAAAGTGTTGCAGCTGCAAGTGAAATACAATAATTTTGGGTGAGGTACAGAGCAGAATTTAAATTATTAATCGCTAAACATACTATCAAGATTATCATCCCGATCAGAAACAGCACACATCATTCAAACACCCAGACCTCACTAGAAATCACTGCTCGTTGCTGTGATGAAGCAGGTGAGGACCAATGACCAATGCGTTCGATTTTACTGCCATTGTTATTTGAAGAAGCAAATTTAGAATTTTAGAATCTTTGATGTTTATACGGTCGCTAAGGAAAATTCATTTCTTTTCAGTTCTGTTTGATATACTACAAATCAATTGCAGTTTAATTTTCCCAATAGAAAGGCTGTTTGACTCTTAATATTTTGTATTATCCCCTGCCCGACAAAAATCCCAATTTAACACACATCTGACTCCCCAGTCAGGTCACATCTGGAATGTTATAAAAGACGACAATGTGAGAACGTTTTGTTAACATCCCAAATGTCTTCTCGTTATTGTGTGACCAAAAAATAACCAAAATGGAACATTCTCCCAAAGTCATATCTGGAACGTTATAATACGACTAAAAGAGGACCATGTGAGAACATTCTGTTAACGTCCCAAATGTCCTCTTTGTAATGTTGTGTGAGCAAAAAATAACCAAAATGGAACGTTCTCCCAAAGTCATATCTGGAACGTTATAATACGACTAAAAGAAGACCATGTGAGAATGTTCTTTTAACCTTGCAAATGTCCACATTGAACACTAGCTCTTTTCATAACCAAAAAAGGATATTTTAGGAACATCCATAATGTTCTGTAAAGGTTCGGGACTTTGTCACCTTTAGAGAACTTTTAGGGAATGCTGCGCAAGGTTGCAATAAAGTCCCCTCCTACATGTGTTCTTTCTTTCTATCTTCATTGAGCCTGGTTGCATATCCAACATTACAGTATATCCTTAATAATTAAAGTGAACTCAGTTCTAAGCATTTGTATTATACACTCCACCTAAAGGATTATTAGGAACACCATACTAATATGGTGTTTGTCCCATTTCGCCTTCAGAACTGCTTTAATTCTATGTGGCATTGATTCAACAAAGAGCTGAAAGCATTCCTTAGAAATGTTGGCCTATATTGATAGGATAGCATCTTGCAGTTGATGGAGATTTGTGGGATGCACATCCAGGGCATGAAGCTGCCGTTCCACCACATCCCAAAGATGCTCTATTGGGTTGAGATCTGGTGACTATTTTAGTACAGTGAACTCATTGTCATGTTCAAGAAACCAATTTGAAATGATTTGAGCTTTGTGACATGGTGCATTATCCTGCTGGAAGTAGCCATCAGAGGATGGGTACATGGTGGTCATAAAGGGATGGACATGGTCAGAAACAATGCTCAGGTAGCCCGTGGCATTTAAACGATGCCCAATTGGCACTAAAGTGTGCCAAGACAACATCTCCTACACCCTTACACCACCACCACCAGCCTCCACAGTGGTAACAAGGCATGATGGATCCATGTTCTCATTCTGTTTACACCAAATTCTGACTCTACTCTGACTCTATTTGAATGTCTCAACAGAAATCGAGACTCATCAGACTAGGCAACATTATTCCAGTCTTCAACTGTCCAATTTTGGTGAGCTTGTGCAAATTGTAGCCTCTTTTTCCTATTTGTAATGGAGATGAGTGGTACCCGGTGGGGTCTTCTGCTGTTGTAGCCCATCCGCCTCAAGGTTGTGCATGTTGTGGCTTCACAAATGCTTTGCTGCATACCTCGGTTGTAACGAGTGGTGATTTCAGTCAAAGTTGCTCTTCTATCAGCTTGAATCAGTCGGCCCATTCTCCTCTGACCTCTAGCATCAACAAGGCATTTTCGCCCACAGGACTGCCGCATACTGGATGTTTTTCCCTTTTCACACCATTCTTTGTAAAACCTTAGAAATGGTTGTGCGTGAAAATCCCAGTAACTGAGCAGATTGTGAAATACTCAGACCGGCCCGACTGGCACCAACAACCATGCCATGCTCAAAATTGCTTAAATCACATTTCTTTCCCATTCTGGCATTCAGTTTGGAGTTCAGGAGATTGTCTTGACCAGGACCACACCACTAAATGCATTGAAGCAACTGCTATGTCATTGGTTGATTAGATAATTGCATTAATGAGAAATATAATATATGTGTATATATATATATAGTACTGTGCAAAAGTCAAAAGTCAAGTGCCACTAGTTCCCTGTCGACACTTCACTCGTATTGCGTCTGCCAAGACACTATGGAAAAACTCCTTTTTTCCTCCTAACTGAAGCCTTGTTCATTCACGCAGTGAAACTGCACGGCCATTGGTTCGTGAAGTACTATAAAAACGAACCAATCGTTTGGTCGTTTGGTGCTATGTGAACCAATGGCCACTGCTCTCACCGAAGAGCGCCTGAATGGGCGGGGCCGAATATATATAAGCCACGGGATTCAGATTAATTCTCCTTCAGTGACGAAGCACCTTGCTGGTCCTGACAAGAAGCCTGCTCGCCGTCGAAACGCCTTGCAGCTGGAAGATTCCCCTGCTGCCATCTGGCGAGAAAGAAAAGTCTCACCTAGAGTTTGCTTCTAATAGGTGAGATCTTAAGAGAACTCTAGCTACAGCGAGTGAACTTGTACATCACTGTCTGGGCTTCCCCATGCAGAATGAAATGCTTTCACTGAGAGCATGAGTTCCACACTCCACTCGCGACCACCTTCTCTTCTCTGTTTCTCGTCTCGCAGTTCCGTCGCTCTTGATCTGTAGGTTATTATATAGGAGAATTAACACCCCTCGTTAATAGAGCGGCTTATCCTCCTTGGTGGTCAGAGCTAAAATGATGCAATGTCAGCCGTTCCTCTCTCTCAGCGCAGCTCGGAGGCTGAACGGAAAAGTAATGAGGCTAAGCATTCGGGTTGAGAGCACACATGCCAACACAGGGCTCGCGTTCCCCCTTTTCCCGTCGCTCTTTTATCTGCCGGTGTTCAGGCTTTCTAAGTAGGTTGTAGACGCTATTTTGCTAGCCTACTCTTCAATGGGCCAGGACTGCCCCATAGGAGTTAGAGCCCAGTCAACTAGAGGCATCGCCTCATCATGGGTGTGGTCTAGCGGTATCTTCCTGTCAGAGATTTGTGAGGTGGTCGGCTGGGCCTCGCCGTCCACATTTGCCAGGTTTTATAATCTGGATGTCCTCTGTTTAAAAGGGTTATTACTAGGAGCTCGACTCGTTTGGCTGACGCACGCCCAAACAGCGAGCCTGGACTGGATTATTACTAGGAATTCGACTGTTCTGTTGTCAAGCCTTTTGGCGGGGATGATTTCTAAGAGCTCGACTCGTTTGGCCGGCACACGCCCAAACGGCGAGCCTACACTTACACCCCCCCCCCTCCAATGTACGGACAATCAAAACTTATGCGGGGCATTGTTTCTCTGCATGCTTATGTGACTGTACACCCCGGCTGTCGTATGTCAAGACTGTTCTCTGCTTACAGCGCGGCTGGATTGAACTGTGTTCCCATAGTGTCTAGTCAGACACAGCGTCTTAGCAGACGCAGTACGAGTGAAGTGTCAACAGGGAACGAATAGGTTACTTCCGTAACCCAGGTTCCCTGAGACACGGGAACGAGTACTGCGTTCCAGGCCGCGCTGCAAGTTTTCGTCGCTTCAGTCGAAGTAACCTGTGGCGAAGCGGGTGCGTATATACACTCGGCGAGACGGCAGGAGCCATAGGTTCGTGCAGCACCGCGACCAACTGATTGGTTTGTTTTTATAGCACTGCGCAAACCATTTAGTCTGTCTCAGTTTGTTCTGTTTCTTCATGTGATTCCAGGCAGACTGGATGATGATCAGATCAGATCTCTGTGGAGCACTGGCTGTTGTCAGACTTCTTGTGGAGACAATAATCTCAATGCATTATTACAATTAATGACAAACGCTATTGCAAAATATAGAAATAACCCACTTAAAACCAGTTTTTGTTGGTGAAAATACTAGTGGCCTAAGACTTTTGCACAGTACTGTATACATACACACACACATTTGTTGTTTATTTTACTGTAATAAAATGCACATATTAGCCTGGCTTCCGCGACTTTAAAGCTCATAGGACCTTAGTCTGGCCAAGCTACTTTACTACCCGCCTTCTGGGAGGCGGGCTTAACCTGCGTCCATCAGATGCCTCTGTATACTACTGGATGAATCTACAACCAATCAGACCACTCAATCAAAACACACAGATTTTGATTAATGTTGTTATGTTGTTAAAATCACAATAAAAGTCCATTATGACTTAGTAAGTTGGTTAGTTGGTTAATTGAAATTTTAGATTTTCCAGAAACAAACTAATAAATAAATGGTTTCAAGCTAAAACGTCTGTAAGTCAGACTACACATTGAATCAAAAGTGGAGAAAAGTATAAATAACTGCATGCAAACAGTTATTATGTTAATAGAACATGGGTAGAATAAATATATTGTAGGAAAAAAGTAAAAGTTTATTCAACTTTGTTTTTGTGTATTATGTATTGACATTGGCATACTATAGTACTATAGTATTATTTTGTCAAAGTGTATTCAGATTGTATTCTGTATCTAAAATCAGAACACTAGTAGTCTGAACATGTACTGTAGAGTACTAATGATACTAATGCACAAAGCCAGAGGTTCATAGACACCTACACACTCAAACACAAAAGCACATGGACGGAAGCGGCTCTTGATTGTTTAGGTCATGACTTCAAGTGCACAACAGGTCAGTTGCCTTCCACTTCAAAGCTTTTCATGATCAAACTTTCATTTGAGAAATTTTAATTACACTTTAATTACACATTGCTGCTAATGAAAGAAATTATGCAGATATAATGAAAATGAGGGGAGACAGAAAAAAAAAAAAAGTCGCGTACTGCTTGTCTGCATTCAGCCTTTCGGTTACAGCCAAAACTGATATCAAATGATTAAAGCCAAATTAAGTCATAACACAATCAAACCCAGAGCCGAAAGTCATCAAATTATCAATAAAGCGAAATCATGTTATTCCGAGCTCCTTTTTAATTAGTGAGATCTGAAGTAAATTGCCATTACACTGGAATTCCATCATGTAAACATTCTTAATTGCGTACTTAATTGCTAATAGTAGAAGAGCGTTTTAAGAGACATTAACTCAAGAGCCTAAATTATTGCAATATTACAAAGTTACATGAAATTGATTGCAGGAGGGGGGGGTGTAGCAATGGCAGCGGTGAGCACTTTTGGAAATCTCTGAAATATTAAATCATAAGATGCTGCTTTGCAGTGTCAACCATGAAGATGTGAGCTTTATTGCTGAAAGAAAATTAATTGGAGTTGAAAAGAATGAGGCAACGTCTGAAAGTGCCTCTCTAGAAGATTCTAGTTTTCACACTATTGGATTAGGGACCTTTTCAATTGGCGCTTATGAGGAAATAAACAGCATGGTGCGCTTTTGAGAAAGCATATTATAGAAGGATTGCTCTCCGGGTCAGTTTTGTTCTTCGCTTTATTAGATTAGAGCAGAAGATCATAGCGGGCAGACGTTAATCTGACCCTGGATCAGTGTGGATGGGGATTGTTGTTATCCTGGGTCAGTTTGGGGTAGGATGCAAGAAGATTTCTGAAAGGCATAACTACTCTTGACAACATCAATTGTGCAAACCTAGCCCATTTTCCTGTTCCGAGTCATCCAGGCTAAAATATAACTGCTTCTGGCAAAAAAAAAAGGCAGTTTACTCAAAAATAAAAATTCTGACAAAACCAAAATGTATTCATCTTCATGAATCGAGGTTCTTCTTGAGGTCATACTCATTGAGAAAAAAAAACAAGACAGCATAGTAAATATCCACATTTTTCATGATAGATTAGTGCTGTCAAGCGATTAATTACATTCATTTAGTTTATATAATATATGCGTGTCACTGTGAATATGTATATCATGCATGTATTTATTTAAGAAAAATATGCTGTTTATATATTAAGCATATTTATATATAATATAAAATACACTAATATATATATAAATATATCTTTAGATATATTTATCTTATAATTTGATCTCTACTTTGTAGAAGTTTGTACTCCACCAGTGCATAGTGAAAAATTTATTTAACATGTTTGTTGTGCTGGAAACACATCAATAGTTGGCGTTCTTTGTTCTGTGTTATGTAATTCAACAAAACCTGAAGCCTGACCATTACACCAATTAATATCCATTGCATGCCGGTTTCCATTCCATTCCAGTCACCATTCGTCAGATATCAAATGTCAGTTTTGATGGTTAAATACAGAGTGAAGTGAACATATTGGTATCATACCACATCTTGATTTTGAAATGCCATTGGCTCTTGTGTATCTTGGGACCGATTGCATCATTCTACTGGACGCGAGTATGTTTTCTGAATGAGATGTGAGCACATTAACAGAGCAGGATCATTTGTACATTAAGCCAAACAACTGAAAGCAATGGATGTCGAAAAGTCACTAAAAAGGGGTACCTTGAGCTTCAAAACGCGACGCAAAAGGGTCTTGACCAAGCGTCAAAATGTGACAAGTTGGAGTGAGACTGTGTTGCTTAATCAACATTTTGAAGCTTAAAAGTGTTGGTGGAATAGACCTTTTTGGAGGGTGAGGGTTTGTCAGGAATCTTCAAGGGCTCATTAAAAAATTGCATTTTGAAGATGACAAAAAGTATTATGCATTCAAAAGAAAATGAAGACAGAATTGATATTGATGACAGAATTGACTTTTTTTTTTTCTTTCATTTTTTGGGGTGAACTGTCACTTTATAGTATTTGGATTCTTTGGCTTGGTTTCGAATCAGACATTGGTACAAACTTCTTTACATTTGCCCTCACAGCTATTTTAGTCTGAAATGTAGTATGTAAAATATGGAGTAAAACCTACAATAATAAATCATTTTAAATATTGCAGGGAAACGATTTATCGCGATGAATCATATCCAAAATAAATGTTTTCGTTTATGTAATAAATGTGTGTTTACTGTGTATTTTTTATTATGTATATGTATAAATATATAATAAAGATACACATACATACAGTATATATATTTAGAAGATAATAACATGCATTTACATGTATATAAGTATATTCATTTAATATATAAAAATTAGTGCTGGGCAACGATTAATCGCGATTAATCGCATCCAAAATAAAAGTTTTTCTTTACATAATATATTTGTA
>JAUCMS010000079.1:11902326-11913788 GCA_032357445.1 Enteromius radiatus | reverse complement strand
ATGGGATGGCACTTCAGTTCATAGAATGAGTAAAGGCAGGTGAGCGAAAACTTTTGGTAATATAGTGTATCTATCTAGACTTGAAACCTGAAAACTTTGGAACATTTTGTGAAGATATCATCATAACAACTCTTTTTGCTTGGTAAATTGTTGTCATGCTGTTGCTATGGTACTGATTCACCAAGTGTTTAGGGTAGATCTTATGGCAGAGAGAGAGAGTCAGATGAACATATAATAAAAAAAAAAAAAAGTTATACAGTTGAACAGATAGTTGCACACAGTCAGAGAGGTCAGAAGACCGATGGAGAGATAAAGGTTTAATGGATAGTTACAAGCTTGGAAAATGAGATGCCTACATACTGTATGTTTACTCTGATGACATGGGAATCAAGATACAATGCATTGCCCCCCTAGTGTGCAGTGATCTAGTTCCTTTAAAGATCACACACACCTACACACATGTGTATACACCACCGGGTGAGATGAGTATTGGTGGGTGTTATCTGAGACTGCCTTAAAGGAAGAGAGAACGGAAGAAATCAATAAACAACACAAATACACACTTATCTCCCAGCACCACCTCCATCCCACAAACACACCCACACACTGCCATGTGGGCACTTGCAGCCTTTATTTCCGCACAAATTGTGTTGATATATGTGTTCACTAACAAGGCTTAGCTTTTTAAATACCCCAGACAGCTTGGCCAAGACCGGACACACAAACACACACATACAGTCATGACTGGTAACTCATGTGATAGACACACAGGTGCTCTGTCTCTTGGCGTGCGGTTTGATGTCTGATTCAGTTGACAGGAGGTTGTAATTAATGGCCCACGCACTCTCTGCTCAGCCATGATTGGCCATTTTCCTAAAATGGTGCAAGAGCCGCCGCCCACAAGTGCACTCGGCTGTCACCGTGGTTACTTGTCCTCCATGCCTTGTCAGCTACCTCTCACCTGAGATATAACTAATTACAGTCACACACACACATTGACGCCCAGAGTGAGAAAGGCTCAAGACACCTGTCAAGGCCTTTCTCACTTTATTTTGCTGTTTCTTTTGTGTTTTTTACCATTTCTCTCCTTCTGTCACTTTCCCTTGTTCTATTTGTTACTCGGTGAGGACAACAAATAAGAGACAGCCATCACCCCCCCCCCCCCTTCCCTCCTCCTCTTTTATAGTCTCGCCTTGTCTCTTTTCTTTCTCTCTCTGATGTGTTTTGACAGTGAGGGACGCAACATAGATATGTATTGTCAGAACAAACTCAAGAAAACAGTATGGTAGTTAAAATCAACGGGAAATGCAATTTGCAAGCCATTTACTTACATAATGTAATTAACTAGGGTGGGAATTACATACTCTGGTGAAGTATGTTCAGAAAAAAGACCAAAATCACATTTTGAATTGTGACTTCATATTGACTCTGTATAGGTCAAACGCAAGAAGAACCCCTTAAACCCATTGGTCAAGTAGCCAACATTAAACTGATGCCTTGTAAAAAAAAATTTGATCTGGGGCCAGTTGCATAAAAGGTTAAGACTAGTCTTAAAGGTTAGTCAGCTAAGACTGGTCATAGCTTTTTTTTTATTCAGTTACATAAAAATGTTTGTGTGTGTACTGGACTTCACTTTGCTCTACTACTGACAATAAGAGAAATTAATTTGCAATATTCACTTTGATGTGTCCTGAAGCTGTGTGGACTAAGATCATACTCTGTAAACATGTAAACACAAATTCTTCTAGCTATATTAGCTTAATTTTTAACTGTTTACAGTGCATTTTGAAATATTTCAGAACCCTACTTGAAAGTATACTTGGCGTTTAGTGACATTTTCCATTAGTGGTCATTTTCTTTCTTTCAGGACAGTTATTGTTTTGTTTTCAGGCAATCTTGCTAAACAAGTTAGTTTAACTGCTAACATCATTATTGATTGCTCCCTAAATAATAAAACATTTGGTTTAATAGAATTTGAAGATGCCTGTATTGCTCCCTGGGATTTGTTAGTGCCATATGGAATCACTATTTATTTTAAGGTGGCCTTAGTTTAACTATATATTTAAGTAATGAGTAATAGTCACGATATTCAGCTGGAGTTCCCTCTAGCTCCACCAGCCGATACAGGATTACACCCTCGGACTCCATTTCCCATCATGCTTCACTCCTGGACTAAGCACACACACCTGCAACTCGTCACCACACCCACACACTCATCACACACACGCATAAAAGCCAGTCTGAAACCTCAACACTTCGCAAAGTCTTCCATTCTCGAGCCACAGCCCAAGAGGACCATCACTCCCTAACTAATGCTAGTAATAGGGTTAACTAATCACTAACTAATGCTAGGATTAAGGTTTAGTTAATGGTTATTTGTATATAATCATGCATAATGTATTGTTATTAACGTGTAACATGGACACCTTACCAAAATCGTACAACAGGACTAATGCACTTGCAATACATTGACCTGAGCATCATAGTAAAGAATATGTTTCTAGACTGGCACACACAAACACAGAGCTACTGAGTTTCAAAACACATTAAACGAACATTAAAAATATTTTCTGCCTCTAGTTAAAAGAAATTTGCAACGATTACGAGGAAAATGAAAAAAGGAAATTGAGTTAGTGTGCAGTCATAGATGGTAACACTAGCTTTAAAAAGAGTCATTGAGCACTTGGTGTGCCTTTAAAGAATAAAGGTTTCTCTGTCTGCTCTATTAGTCATTTAAAATTCATTAACATTCTGACGCCCTCCTTCAGGGGACAAATGTGCAGAGACGGAACGGAGGAGCAGGGATATAAAGCAGGGAAGAAAGTGGAACAGACAGCGGAGTATATTTGTTGGTCCAAATGTGAGTCTAAATGCCTTCAAAGTGTGTGTGTGTGAGAGAGAGAGAGAGATCTGTGCAATTGCATTTGAAATCTGAGGATGTGTGTGAAGGATGGATGTTGCTGTGTGAAATAGACTGTGATCTTACAGACGGAGGTGAGTGTAGTTTGCTGTCAGCCGCTGACAGGCCTTTGTGTTGTGTGTGAATACACACACTCGTGCCGATTATCTACAGTAAGAGTGACTGGCAATGTATTGCATTGTGTCGCGACATTTTAATAGTCGCTGCAAGCTGCAAGCATCCAAAGCAATTAAATTTCCATGAAAATTGGCATTATCGACAAGCAGCCATTAGCCCCATGATGCAGGTGCGTGCAGCTCCCTCCAAAAATTAGCGAAAATTTAACTTTTTCCATTTTTAGCATTAGCCACTGCTAATTGACATCAGTGTAAGCACGGCTTGATTTAAGCTAAAAAGAAAGGAACCAGAATCATCACAAGCTGGTCTTTATGTAATGGCCATGATGAATTTAATTTAGAGTTAAATTGGTGGGTTAAGCTAAAAGGTAATTATTTGATAGCATGTTAATTGCATTGCCTTTATAGTGGGGCTCGTTCACTAATAATTGCAAGGATTTTTGTATATGTGCGCACAGGAAAACTCGCAACAAACTGTCTAATTCACAATACACATGAATTTGTTCTTAACCTCATTATAATGTCAATGAATTTAGAGTTTTCTAAATGAGCAGCGTTATGCCCAAGCTTAGTAATTTGCATAGCATTTCGAAACTTCTCGGGTTTTCCATGCATCCCGTTTTTTTTTTTTACTTTTCATCACTCTCAGCAAACAATATGATGTTTGCTGAGACACGCTCTTCCTTGAGAGCAAGTGCAGCAAGCAGGTCTTTAGCATTCATTAGCCAGTTCTAGATACGCACATCTGCGTTTTTAAACAGAGGACACTCACGACACAAGCTATAATGCAAGTGGCTTCAGTTTTAACCTCCATTTTGTTTTGTACATTTACAATATAATTTCACACAAAAGTTTGATTAATCATGTTTAGTGCATAAATACATTGTACACAGATTTAAATAAATAAGACCTAATTCAAGTCCAAATTTGATACTGTGTAGTAAGTGCTATATTTAGTTTAGAACTTGCTCCGCAACCATTAAAGTAGTATATATTATGTAATTAAGTAAGAAGTAAGAAGTTCGTACAACATCCATCATATCCCCCATCCACCAAAATTTCACCGGATTTTGTATTTTTTTTTTCTTTACGAATATATCATGAATTAGTACATACTACTTTGCTCACATACTGGTTTTGCCTGCAATATACCTGTAGTACGGAAGTGGGCATGTTCAGATGCAGGGCCTTTTTTTTTTGCATCTGCTTCACAGAATAATGAAAATGAGTTCAGAATGCTACGAGGGATGAGTAAATAATGACCTCATTTTCTAGTTTTCCCTTTAACAATGCACTTCACTTAATCCATAGTGTAACACTGCGTCCTAACTACACGTGACGCGACAAGATTCCAACGGCAAGCAATTTGGGTGTCCACACTACACGCGACGTGACAGAATCAATCAAATATCACAACCAATCAGAAGCGTGTTTAGGCGGGCTCTCTCAAGCGCACTGCCCTCAAAGCTAAATTAAATTGCTGAGTGACCGATAACATCTCTGTCATGGAATACACTCGTTGGTTCACAGTGAGATCACAGGTCATCTTGGCTTTCGTTTATTTTCAAAATCTGAGGTAAACTGTTGTTGCTTTCAGTATGGCTATAAGGTCACGTAAAATGATATTTAAACTCACATCGGACATGTTAAACTTTGAATAAAACACATAATCACCAGAGATTATCCACTGTCGTGTAGTTTGTATGGTGTCGTGGCTAGTTAGGACAGAACTTCTGATTAACATGGAAAAGATATCTTTTATCACGTGTTACGGCGTAGCGTCACGTGTAGTTAGGACACAGTAAGTATCAATGCGTTCTACTTACTTCATCTTTTTGTCTGATTGTTTCCAGTTGTACTATCTTTCCTCAAACCTTTTTTCTGTTTTCTTTGTTTCGTGCCACTTTTTTTCTCACTATCGTTCTTTCTCCTTGTTTCATTCAGGTCCTCTCAGGAACTCTTGGATTAGTAGCTAAAACTAATGAAATGTAATTACTGGGTTTGTCGATAAGAATCGATCCTACGTGTAAGTGTGTGTGTGTGTGTCTCAGATAGGCCTTATTTTCTGCCGGCTGTCCGCTGAGATGCCTGATAACATTGACCTGGCGGCTGAGGTCTCAGGTAGGCCTGTCTGACTCTTATCAAATCAGTCAGATTACACACACAAACTTGCCAGCACACACACTTACAAAAAGAACTCCATCAGGGCTACTGATAGCGTGATAGATTTTCCTGTATATCTTTGTGCGGGTCAGTGTCGGCTCAAGGCTCATATACTGTATTTTAATGGTTATGTATTGCTTTATGCTTCGAGGAAATATTGCTTTGTGTTTTGCTGAAAATTTCAAATGAAGTTTTGGAGTTTTGCTTTTAATCCCTTCTGTTCCTGCCAGGGCCTCCATGTGACTCTTGTCTTAGAAAACTTGGCTTGTGTCTGCTTGTTTTTGACAGATTCTATTCGACAGCTCTCACGTCGTTCGATAGTCAGTCTGTTCCAAAAAAAATCTTGAATGCACTGCTCCTGCGTCTTCCTCTCCATTACTGTTCATCCAGACGGTCTTGGCTCGGATCTGGGTTTGCGTGATTACAATTATGGACTTCAAACCTATAAATAATAAACCGCATTAACATTAATCAGTTGATTAAAAAAAGTTAATGCTGCATTACATAATTATTAAAATAATTGATTAAAACTCAAAACTTGCAATTGATTGCATTAATGATTTCTGATGAGAATGGTTAGACTTTTACTATCAACTGCAACTGAACGTCTCATCTATGAATGCTGCCTTTACGTGATATTGGGAATTTCCTATTTCCCACAACGCATTCAGGTGTCTTGTTGGAAAACACACAATTTTCCTGACAGTTCTGGAACTTTGGTTAAATACATCCTTATGCTTGTTCATATTTAGCCTATAAATACACTACTTATTGACAAGACAAAGTAATGTAGTTGTGAAAATAGCACTGCAGCAGCAATGGTTGCCCCCTCCACCATGTTTAATGTTCATGCTCTGTCCAATAGTTTCTCAGTAGTAAAGGTGCTCATGTCATATTTACAATAGTTCCTATAACATGCGAAGGCAGCATTATTAATGCACCACCCAGTTTAGCTTCCCCTTCCTTCACCCATTCACTTCTGCTTTACTCCATCTTCTTACCAGTGTTCTCACCCGTTCTTTGTGCCACTCTGTCTCGCCAATATTTGATGCTCCTCCCACTCAGTGCTGTCCTCCACCATTTCACTAATTCCCCCACCTACTTTTCTATTATATTGTACCTGAAAAACAATTAAGTAAAACACAGAATTTCCATTTCCAAAGCAGCAGGTAATATTTATCTGGGTGACCTACTGTGTTAGCAGAGATTGTGTATCCAATGGACACATGGATGGAGTTGCCAGTCACAATGAAGCAAAGCAAATGTCGTTGTGACATGGAGTATGTAGTACAGAGAGGTTTAATTCACTCTACACATATTCATACTCTCAGACTCAGACAGTGCATGATTTTAGACATACTTTGGATATGTTTTACTCAACTTTCTCACCAGTGTCCCACTCATTATTACAGTATGTGCTACTTTTGTAGTTCCTGTTACACTCTTTGCCATGCCATGATTAATCGCTTCTTATTGGTACTGGCTTTATAAACACACTCTCACTGAAACCAGAATTTAGTATAATGTAGTCTTTGCAAATCTATTTTCACATTCAATAAGCTGAATAAAGAACGAAAACGCATTCTCTCTTTAAAAGCCTTTGGTTTGACATCTCACCGTGAAACATCTCTGTCCATCCATTTACTCTCTGACCACCTGACTATAATTCTCAGAGCTCTGCTCAAATGCCATCTCGCCACTGCGTTCTAGTTTTCTACAAAATGTTATCTCCCGCGAGAAATCACAGTAAATTTCTGCCCTTCTGCATCAACCTCTTTTGCTCCCTTATATTTTATTTTTAGTACAAGCTGACCTCACCTCTCAGTTTTTGTGTCAATTTATTCCGTAGACTGTGCTGCTTCCCTTTACTCTAAAGAATTAAAACCCTGGTTTCTCTCAATACCTAAAGTCTAATGCCTGATGAGTGGTTTATGCCAAGCAGTGGGTCATGACCCAAGATGCCGAATGCAAAAATAAGTATATAAATATGTATATATAAACTCTTGTTGTTTAAAATGAATCCACATGCATAATCTGTTGCCTAATACTCTCTTTCATGAGTACCGATTCCATCTCTATTATTCTTTGCTAATTCTGAAATTGTATTCCCAAGTTGCGCAATGGGACCAAGTTGTCCCTTAATACACTCAGGCCTTCTTCTCAGAGCAGAAACCCGTGACAGTTGGAAGACAGTCCCTATTGATGAACCGCTCCAGGCCATTTCTATCTAAGGGTAACGCTGTTCCTGTACAGACAGTAATGGAGCAATTCGGGAAGCTCTGTGACACACCTGTAGAAGTCAGAGAGGATGGGGGTTTGCAGACCAGCTCACACCTCAGGAAGAAGTTAATAAGGAGAAGTTCAGTGCCCATGAGAGGTTGTCACTGTCAGTGAATATATACTCAATGAATATAAAGTTGTGTGTCGTATCCTGTTCACAAGCAGATCATCTGGACGATTCCACAGGCGTCCACCAAAATAGAGAGCGGTTGAGTGGGGGTAGGTCTTACCTAGGTAGAAAGTTCAGATTTAGTTAATGAGTAGATGTGTCAAGCGAGCCAACATGTCAGAGAGGAAAGTTGAGATCTTTTCTGTGATTGATGAAGCGGAAACCTCCAAGACTCTTTAACTAGAACTCTGCAGACCAAACTGTCAGCATGGTTTTGCATGAAGTATTCCATTCAATTTATGCGATTCTATGATTCGTTACCATTCATCTACATCCATTAGTCTGACTCCAAAATCGGCATTGCTTTGGTCAAACTAAAGCATTTTTTTTTTTACATTTTTAAGTGCATCTTAGTGAAACAATAGTTCTATCGATTTTAAAACTTGTAAAACTTTAAGGTGCATGTAAAAGTATATATTATGTCATAAAGGAGGTATCTAAGAATGTATATATATTTCTATCATTTCATTTTGGATTTTCGTAGTCTCGCATTGCCCTCATAATCTCAATAGTCCACTCGTGAAATAGTAAGTCCAAGGTCATTGGCGCTTGTGTGTATTCACTTACCCAGTTCTTATCTGGCTTCCTTCCAAAAAAAGTTTCTACTTTCTGCCATCCTTCCCTCGTTCTCTAGCCCCCCCCACCTCACGATCAGAGTGTTTTGATACGTGCGCGTTTCTGCCTCGATGCCATGCTAAACTCTCCACTTCACAGATAACGTTTTCCCAACATTGTCCTATAAAATCCCTGCTGGGATGGCAACGTTCTATCAATATATCAGTAATAGGCTCACACAGAGCGGATAACGTTTACACAACGTTGCCATCAGCACCTCCCACGGTGCTGTTTCTCTTTGCTAAGCCCGTTTCAGAGGTCTACGGTTTGCCTTTTGTGCCACATAGTTTTGCAGACACACTGCTGGGTTTAGGCATTTGAGTGCATTTGTGGTGTTTCTGTCGTGAACGGCTCGTTTTTGAACAAATCTTTGGCACAAAGAATCCACTTTTATGTTAGCTCTTTGATGATGAGTGATTTAGTTTATGGCTCAGGTGATTGGCAAAAAAACAATAGCGTACAGAATTTATTGTCTAAGAGCAAATACGGTGGATTTAAAATCGCATACTTTCAAAGAGTAGCTATAGGGGCCTTCGCACCATGTAGTTCTAGGAACTAACAAGTATGATGGTTCTTGGAACCAATTTCCCCTTTTAGCCCTCGTAGCAGGAACTGTGAAGCATCCACATCTTTATTCACGACATTTATAAACGTCAATAACCGATGAATGGAGGACACCGTAATCAGAGCTGTTTTTCATTGTGTTTTGTGGGATAACGGATTTGCACTGTGACCTCACATTTTATGCAGTTGAAAGAGCATGAAAATGTCGCTAAATCTCCTATGACAACTTGCAGTGTTATATACAGTATCATATTTGTTCTTCTGGCATGAAAGTAACTAATGACTAAAAAGCATGCTAACATAACTTGCTTTAGATATTATAGACATGCACATTTTAATAAACGATAGTAATATCGTGTCCTCCAACAAAAACTACCCTATAGGTCTTTTGTGCAAGTACTTTATTACAACCTATATTTACGTTTTAAAGGTAAGCACCCTCTAGCGGGCGCAGAAATGAACTCTGGGTTTGAACCCACGATTGCATGATCTCGTCTTATAACGTATCACTTTACAACCTGAGCTACACCAATCCTGAATCACATGGCTGATAAAATAGTACAAAACATTAATATGCAAATATCCTGTTGCCAATAGGGGTGCAAGTGTAGTATACACTCTGATGGGTAATTTTATGCCGCTATGTACAAACATCTCATACGGACGTATTGGTTGGAAGACATGTTGTAATATTGGTGATAAAAAGATCATAACCTACAGGTGTAATGATGTAACTTACATTGAATACATCTTAGTGGTGAACTGATTCAGAAGATTTGAATCACTGGTACAAGTCAAATTCATCCATATTTGATTCTTTGTCATTATGGAAATCAGCATGTCTTGTTTTCATTTAGCTATGCAATAATACATAACTTTTTTGGGCTATATAGAGTATAATGTTTTGCCTTGCCATATATGAGAACTTTTACATTCATAATGTAATTTAGATGTTTTTTAACTCTAGCTTACTATAGGTAATATAACTTAATGACTGAAATGAACTTAAACTAAACCAAAAAACACTGAAAATTCCCCTCCAAAACTAAAGATCTTTCAGAAATGCTGCATACTGTAAAGAAACCTGTGGAGATGTAGATTATAACAAAAAATCTTTTCATACAAATGATGTAGTTCTAAATGAATGCGGCACTGAGCCAGGCTGTTGCTTCGTACACACAGATCAAAGAGGGGCTATTACTGCTGTGAACTGAAACAGACATGGAAATACATGCCCCGTTAACCCTGTTACAACCAAGTAAACAAATACTTTCAAAACTATTAATAAGCATGCAAATATGAAAACCTGAATCTTTAATAACTAATGAAAAGGATTTAATCTTGTAGAGCAACTTTGTGAACAAAATAAATATGGGGTGAAAATTGGCCAAATTTTCTCTCCTCTGTGAAGAGTTTAACAGCAGGTTTTTTTTTCACCTCAAATCAAGCACAAAACTTGAAGAGCATTCAGAACGTCTAATGCCGGCATTCTCTCTGTCCAGTTCATTTAACCTCATTTTGATATTAGTGCTCATATATATTCTAATGCAGCCTATGCATGTGTGTGAGGATATAGGAGAATGTGCAGGATACAGATGATGTGTGTGTTTGTGCGTTAGAGAGCCAAGGCTAAAAGCCTTCCAATTAAGAGACGCTCCACGGGCCTGGCGTCTGGCCCATCTTCACCTATGTTGCCATGGCAACTGTCAGGTGGATTTCCTGGTGGCTCTTGGTTGAAGTTAGTGTCTCTTGTTTCGTCTCTTTATCTCTGTTCATTTGTTTCTTTTTTGCTTTTAACTTCATGTATTAACCCTCCTTTACACTCCCCCCATTTTCTAATAATTGCATGCTGTTTTGTTCTTTTTAAAAGGAAAAAAATAGTAAAAAGAGAGTACCGTAGTGTGTGTGTTAGGACAGGCTGAGCTGCAGATTCATTGTTTCAGTGTGCTCAAATAAATGGCTGTAATAACTGTCTTTTATTAGTGTTATTGTACTGAAGTCATGCTCCAGTGATCTATATTTAATGTGGAGATACAGGGAGCATGCCACACGCACAGCAACCGCTTTGTCAGTTAATGACGTTTTGATCATTGTACAGTATATTTCAAGAAGTGTCTTCCCAGTGGAAAATCGGATGGTTCATACAACATTATGTTTAGTTAAATTAAATGAATGTGGAAAAAAAAATAAAACAAACTTTCTGGCCAGATGGCTTGTAATTTAATAATAAAAAATAAATAAATGCAAATGTTAGTTTAAATGCTTCTTTAAAAGCTTAAATCTAAATGAAAGAGATTCAAATTTCAAAAGGAATGACCTTCTGGAACTTCTAGTGTAATCGCTTTCCTGGTATTGACCTGACTAAAGTATAAAGACTTTGGAAAACATTGCTCTGTTTGTTTATAGATACCAACCAATTAGGGCTGTGTGATATACAGTGGGTAGGAAAACTATTCAGACCTCCTTGAATTTTTCACTCTTTGTTATATTGCAGCCATTTGCTAAAATGGCTGGGCCATTCAAGAACAGTCACGGAGTTGTTGTGAAGTCACTCCTTTGTTATTTTAGCTGTGTGCTTAGGGTCATTGTCTTGTTGGAAGGTAAACCTTCGGCCCAGTCTGAGGTCTTGAGCACT
>JAUCMS010000079.1:11844975-11867022 GCA_032357445.1 Enteromius radiatus | reverse complement strand
TGAACAAGATAGTCAAATGGCTTTGTCATGTTTTCATTATGACAGTTTACTCTGTACATTTTTTACAATGCAAAAAAAGTCAGATTTTGGTGACACTTCCTGAAAATGCTCAAGACAGCACTATATACTATTTACACAGCCATTTGAAAACTACAGTAAAGTTAGACATTACTGTATGTAGTGAGGTATCAGAGTACAAGACACTGATTATGTTTCAGATTTTTACTCCATATGCCAACGAAATGTTTGAATAGATGCATGTCCAAAAGCATTTGCAATTTGTTGGAAAGAATGAGAAACTGCTACTATGATGTGCACAAATGACTAAATGTTGTGGAGGTTGAAGTAAATGTTGTGCAAATGTAAATAGTGTTGTGAGAAATGCACCAAAGCGACTGAGAAAAACTGTAACATTAATAATGCATAAAGTATAATTCATTCTAAAGTGAAGGTCATGCCTTGTAATGACATTCTTCCAATTTCTTCAGAAGGAATTACTAAATATTTGGATCAGTATCCTAAAGTAAATAACATAATAATTCTCTAGTAATAACTGAAATTGTTTTTGATGGTTTTATTCAATAGTAATTATCCAGATGTTGCCACAAACTTCTAGAGGAATAACTACATTTTTGGATCAGTATTCTAAAGTGAACTTACTGAAGTCATTGTAAACTTTAGAGTTTTTTGTAAGGTTCTGGTAATTCTTTTTGCTCGATTTGGTAACACTTGCCCCCTCAGAGAAAACACTCCTTGAAAGGAGGATTCCCAATATTTTGTGTTGCCAAACAGGTTTCTGGATCTTCCTTGGTGCCTCAGACAGTATATCTTCACGATAGCTCAACCCCCCTGAAGACAGAACCGGAGAGGGAATCAAGAAGGTAAAAATAGCACAGAGCAGATGCTCCGTTTTCTGAAAAGCCATTATCAGCCAGGAGAGAGGTGTTGCTCTGGGCTGCTGCAGAGGTATGCACAGCAACACTTTAGCACCCTCACACATCCCAGGTGAGGTGAGAAACAGACAGCAAGGCAAGAGAACAACCAAGCAAAAGAATATTGTGCTTGTATAAAACATCTACAAAATAATGCACTGACTTGGTCATGTTTGGTGTTTATCAGCGCTTCTAAAGATAACCTTTATCTCATTGCTTTCGTAATGTAGCTGCATCATTCTTCTAAATATGTGAGTTTATGTCACTTCTCTTGATGTGCAGTGAACGCAAGTGCCTCTGAACCCTTATCTTACCAAGTGTTGAAATACTTTAATGTAAAATATATTTTTTTAACTGTAGAGTGCTTAAGGGATTATGTATTTCTGCAGACTAAAACACAGAAATTTGCATTTTAACACTTCTGGTTCCATCATCATCAAAGTCAACACAAACTCAAGACATTTTAATGCATTATTCCACAGTTTAAAATCCATCAGTAATACCCCCTTATGATTTTTTAAAAAGCTTGTTTTGAAAAAGGCAGTTGCTAACAAGTGACTAAATGGGATTTCAGAGGTTGTCAGGGACATTAAACATCATCACAGCGAACAGGAAAACTCATCTGCACCTGCAAACCATTCAAACCTCTCTCCTGCGACCAATATATAAACTCAAATGTTCAGTAAAAATGTATTTTAAGTAAAGACTGAAGCACTTTAAGTAAAAAACAAAACACCATCAAGTTGTTGGTGACATTGAAGTTGTGACCATGGTGTAGTTTGTTAGCCTAATTCTTTATCTCTGCCAATTGTAGGCTATTTAATCTACAAAATTCATACAATTTGTGTTTATTTGGGAAAGTTATCCTGATGAATACATATAAGAATCAGCGTTTGAAGGGCTAATATTCTGCAATAATCTAAAAGCCAATTAGTCCCCAATTGGAATTGGTTTGTCAAGGGAACCAAGATGTTCCTTAGCAATTAAAACAACTGTTTTGAGTGTGATTTTAGATAAATCTGAGCTCAACACAGTATACTGTATACTCTACCACAGTACTGGAAAACTGCACTAAGGTTATCAGTGAATGACTATTACTTAGGCTTGGATAAATCACTTAAGTAATACGAGTAAACTGTATTTTATAAATATATAAAGATAAAATAGAAAATATGTTCCACTTCAGAGGCATTAGGAGCAAAGCAACATGGGATATGCTATTTACATAACACTATGTGGTTCACTCTATGTGATTTATTTAAAAGCCATTTCCACTATAGGAAGACAACTGAGAGAGGAGAGCTGTTAGAGGAAGAATGCCGATGCTGTAGCTAAAATGATAAGTGCACATTTAGGATGTCCATAGGGACTAAACGAACCCTATTGGCCTCATGTCTTACATCCTGGTGAACAGCACATCTGAACATCTCACCAGTTCTGAGAATACTGTATACAGCATCCAAAATAAAGTATAAAATAAAGTATGTAGAGTATCTTTCTTAATGCATATTAATGGTCATATGAATTGCATATCAATGGTCATCTGAATAGATGCTGGTAAAAGTTGACATATTTTTGTGCTTGTAATAAGGGCTGGACTAAAAACCTGACTTCAATACTGCCAGTTATTTCTAATAATTTCTGAACTTTAAACTTTCTGAGTATGAATTTAACGCACTGTTTAATTAATTCTGAGCTAGTTAGGTTCAAGGAGGCCTGTAATATCTGTAGAGAGCTATTGTTAGCATTCCCCATTCATTTCATGGCTGTCTGAAGAAAATCAGGGAAAAAAATCTTAATTATGCATAAGCTAGGGGCAGAGCATAACTCTAATAATCCACAAAGTACCCAACAACAAAATACAAGCCCAAAACAAAATAAAGTCTAAAACTTTCGCTAACGTATTCAATCTAAAAAATAAAAGGCTCACACTGTAGGCATCAGAATGTCCTGCATAGCAAATTTTGAACGGCTCTCAGTGGAGAAAGATGATTTCTTTGCAGCCAGATGGTGCCAGTCACGCCATCTAGCAGCAAGGGCTAACAGGGCCACGTTACCCAGCCAAACCGCCTGTTAAAAAAACTGCAATATGGCTCAATATGGTATTAAAGGAATAGTTCACCCAAATATGAAAATTCTGTCATCATTTACTAGGATTCCATATGACTTCCTTTCATTTAGTCCAAAACAACACTGCACAACATGATTAAACAGATGAGAATTTTAATTTTCAGGTGAATCATCCCTTGTCTTTTGCATCTGCAAGCGTCAGATGTTTGATGTGAAATAATTACGTTATAAACAATTATGAAGAATGAAGATGACTCTTGATCATCGCGATGAGAACGTCACATAGAGAAGCTCAATTATGTGCTGGCTCCATGGCACTGATGAGTTGAGGGGAATTAGATTAGCTGCTCTGATAGCTACCTTGAGATAAAAGAAGAAAGAAATGCCATTAAATCTAAGCACCTTTAGCGCTTGATGTCTTCCCTGAATAGCAGTTTGCCAGTGTCACGGTGGCTTGAATTAAATGTGCATTTGCTGAGTGCAGACAGACCAGACGATTCAATTTGACACTGCCTTTAGAGAAAAGCTGAGGGCTAATGAGTTGCTCTGTCTTTAGCGCGTGTCCCACCGCTTCCGGATCAGCTCTTTTACCGCAGCCAAACAGATGAGGTCATCACTTTCTGCCCCCGTTGCCATGGAGAAAGAATATAGGCTGGTAATGATATCTACCTTTAGACTGGCCCTATTTTTTGCTTTAGACTATTCAATCCCATTTGACATTTCCCTTGGCTCCGGAAGCAGGAGTCGGGTCATTATCTGCACAAAATCTTTTTTCTATGCAGACAAATGAGGAGATTATTGTTTTCTATATTTATAAAGATATATATTATACACATATGCCACATGATTTCATTTCCCTTAGGCAAGAAGTGTAAAATAAAGACTGGCTTTATTGATATGAATCACATTGCAAGTACAACACGGATGCAAGCGTAACAGTTTTAGATGATGCCATCTATTTCTTCTAACAGCTGACACATGGATCTGTCTTGAAATACAGTCAAAGAATAATACCTTGTAAATACATTTTTTTTCACATTGTCTTTTGATACCTTTTTTTTGCTGACAAGTTATATCTATACATATATACTCTTGACATCTTTTTCTTACAATCCATCCTACTATTTAAGTCACTTATGAACACAAATTTAAAAAAAGAACACAAAAGATACAGCAAAAATGAAACATGGCAAGAAGAATAGCAAACCCATCACTAATCTAATCTCTTTTTCACGTACAAGGTTCGTAATACTGCAAGAAAAAATAAATACAATCGTGTGAATCGTAGTGCGAAAAATATTCATGCAAATCTTTGCGAAAATCAGAAACTACGTACAGTCACAACAACACGCTGCAGTTCTTTAACAGAGTGCCTCCAACAGTCAGTGCCTTCAGTTCTTTAGTTGATGTTAAATAGTTTTGATTGCTCTCGATACAAAGGACATGACTGGGTAACTAAATGACATTTTTTTTTGCGTCACACTTCTTTGTCCTCTGCTATGTAACTAAATCTTGTTTTTGATAGCTGTACAAGTACTAAGAACATGGTAAAAATATTTCAATTAATCAGTGTTTTTGTTTTGCAGTTAAAATATCTAAATATACCTAAAATAACAACATAAATTTACTTGAAGCAAAATTGGGTTTGTTTTCAGGTCGTATACCATATTTCTAATGTTTAAGATATTTTGTATTTTTTTCAACATATGACATATATGTTGAAAAATACATACATACATACATACATAAATACATCAGAAAGCTCAGAAGATTTCTAAGAACAGGGTTTTTTTTTTTTTTTTTACATATATGCTTAACAACAAAAAACATTCTTTTTATTTTTACTATTATTACAGTTTTGCTTCTCAAGTAAATTGATCTTGTTTTAAAGGGGACATCAGATGCCCATTTTCCACAAGTTGGTATGACTCTTAGGGTCTTCATGAAATGTCTGTTACATACTTTGGTTAAAAATCCTCAAAGGTCATGTAAAACAACACCCTTTACCTTGTCCAAAACAGCTCTGTTTCCTGCGACCCATTTAGTTGCATGGCTCTTTATATGATAATGAGCTACTGCTCACCCCGCCCCTCTCTTCTGTTTTTTTTGTGTATTCTGTGGCACATTACCATCAACAACAAAACTATTAACTGCTTTGGGATTTAAAAAAAAGGAATGAATAAATGAATTTTTTACACTGCTAAGACACATTTATATGCAAACACCAAGTAAAAGTGATTTTTGCATCCAACGTCCCCTATAAGAAGATTTGAATATTTTTACTGGACGATAAGACAAAAATACTAATTAATACATTTTTTGCAGTGGAAATTCAAACACAATTATCTAAGGAAAGCTTACAAAAGAAAAAAAAAACTTTTGGCAGCTGTTCATTATGTTACCATTAACTATTACTTTTGATACATTTTATGTCTTCTTTTATTGAACAATCATCAGGCATTACTCTTTTTTTCAGTAATAAACTCCATCAGTGCTACTGTATATAACAAAGGGATGGAGACTGTCACTTTAGAGTTCCTCAGAGCGAATGACGTGGAACAAGGTGACGTTATACAGCACCTGGTGTCCATTGTTCCATGCGTAAAGAGCTCTGTCCCTAGGGTTATAATCCAGCATGGAGATATGGGAATACTTGTTCTGTAATGGGATGTCGATATACTCGTAAGTAGAGGAGTTGGTATGGAAAGCATAATAGACTTTTGTCCCTCCTGAGTATCCGTTGGTGACATAAAGCGTCCCACAGATCATGAAGGCTTCACCTGCGCTCCTCTTTGGGTGGTTGGTGGTGTAGCTTTTAACGACCTGCAGGGTCAGTGGGTTGATCTTGCTGATGACAATGTTTCCTGCGTTTTGATTGGTGGCATAAACTGCCCAAAGCCCACCTTCGTCCACCATTAGGTCAATGTCGGAGTGACCGCCCCAGGAATAGTGGTAACGGTTGTTGTAGCCGGCGTAATCCAGCTGACCAGACTTGCTGATGGTGGCTGTCTTGAAGTCGAATTTGATGATGGTGTTGCTTTGGAACTTATTGAAGTAGATGGAGCCGTTGTAGACCACCTGTCCTGTTCCTGACCAGGGGTGAGGAAGCCGGTGTGAGGTGAAGTTGTCCGAATACATGAAGTCGGCCATTGACTTGTATTCCCGGACAAAACGGTTGTTGTGGTAACCGTCCATGTACCACACCTAGTAGTGGAAAAATGAATGCACATTAAAGTGTATACACTTTATTTGAATATAAGGTAACTACATGAGTTAAGGTTGACCAGTGTTAAAGGTAGGTTAATGATTAGTACCTAGTTATTACCCATGTAGTATGTACAAATGTAGCAGGACTGTAAAGTAAAATGCTTCCAAAAAAGGTCTTTGTCTTTTTTTCCCCCCAAAAATACATTTAAAACTTTTTGATGATCTTGGTGGTATATAATACATCCTGAAGAATACCTTATTAAGCAGTTTTTAATATATCTAAAGTTTTTCATTATTATTTTGCAGAATAACATAATTCAACTGCTCCACTGCTTACTAAAATTGTAAAAAGGTATGTCCACCAAATAAAAGTCAAATGGTGTGAACAAAACACCACTTTACACAAGAAACAAAATGTTGTAAAGATAATGTTCCATGAAGATATTTTGTAAATTTAAATATATTAAAAGTTTATTTTTAATTAATAATATGGATTGCTAAGAATTTCTTTTGGACAATGTTAAAGGTGATTTTCTCAATATTTCGATTTTTTTGCACCCTCAGATTCCAGATTTTCAAATTGTTATATATCAGTCAAAAATCGTCCTATAATCCTATAAACCATACATTAAAGGAAAGCTTATTTATTCAGCTTTATACTTTTGACAAATTTACACTTATGACTGGTTTTGTGTTCAACGATTTGTTTGCAAAATTATATCTTGAAAAGTATATTTTTATATATATTTTTCAAAAGTAACAATTAAATGTGTGCAAACATGTATTCAGAGAAAGGAAAATATGTTATTGCTTTTACTGTATGGTTACCACATTCACTTGACACGTGTGAATTTTTTCTTTCTTTTCTTTATCGCAGATGCTTTTTTTATGTCATTGATTCTTGCACAGTCAAGGTCAGGATGCTATTGTAGTCTTTGGGCCTGATGTATTTTTTACTTTGCTCTTTACTTGCCTATTATCATATCCCCCACTTTGAACTGACTTCCTAAAATTCAATTCTTAAAACAAGCATGTTTTTAAACTGTCTGACCCTTTTAAGTGTGTATTCCCTGTTAAAATAAATACTAAGGCTATCAGAGGCTTCAGGCAAAGGCAACTCTCTGACCCCTCATCAATCATTTAAGGCTCAGACAGATCTGCAGGCCAGATGCCTTTCTGTTTCTGGCCTCTTCTACTGTATCGATCCATCTCAAAGGAGCTAAAAACTCCACCGCTTCACCTTCAGCCATCCTCTTTGAAGTTGTTGCATTAATATATGATGGGATCATGGATTAGTTGTCAAGCAACTTACTCGCTACTGACATCTAACCAAGATGGATGTGTTAGATTTGTTCAAGAAATTGGAGAAAGACAGAAAAGCTTGTACAAAGGCAGGGAAATAAAACAAGATTTGGCTTTTTAGCTCAGAATACTAAAGTATGTCTGAAAACAAAGATATGAGACCGGCAGTAATATACAAACATTTGTATGTGGGAAACGCTGGCACAGGAATTAACAGACATCATTCAGCTCTTACTGGGAATGACTTTGCTGCCACACTAATGAAATCTTGCAAGATTTACACCTATCATTTGCATCTTAATGTGTGCCGGTAATTTAATAAACCACACTCTTGGCATGTTTACAAGAAAATATACTGCAAGGACAAAAAGAGTGCTGATAAGACGAAGTCAAAGACATTTTAGCTAAGAAGGAAAAAAAAAATCAGTACTAGTTGAGATTAAAGTGAGGGGTGTGAAGTGATTAAACCCATTTTTCTTTTGCACAAAAAATCCTGAGCAATTCAGTTAAGACAGTAAAGATTTGATGAACTCACCCTTGTATCGCCGTCAGGGGCAAGCGGATCAGTCATCCACGATCCATATCTTGATCCAGATGTCTTTATGGTTATAGCATCACTTATCCCTGTCAGCTTCCCACAAGCTGATAACAGTAAAACATGGTAACAAGTAAAAATCAACTTTTTTTTTCATCATTTACTCACCCTCACCTTAACCATTCTTATTCCATAAAACATAAAAAGATATATTTTGAAGAATGTTTATGCTGCTCTTATCCATGCAATGAAATGGAATGATGACTATTAGCAGTCAAGTACAATAAAATCAGCCTCAAATTAGACTGTAAAACGTGTGCTATAAAAGTCTCCACAAGCTATATATAGCTTTTTGTGAAAAAAGGTTTTCACTCATGATATTGAGATGTGCCACACCAGGTTTTTCAACAATGATACCAAATGTAATTTGTTCTCATAAATAAATGTTTATAATGTGCCACATTTGAATACGCATATTCAAATCCCATGAAAGCTTTCTGTTGACTGCTGTACTTGCAGTAGTCTGGTGACCATTCATTTTCACTGAATAGAGAATATCAGGCTGACATCTATTTGGAAAAAAAAAAAAATTATATAAATTTATAATGATGTGAAGTTGAGTAAATGATGACAATTTTCATTTCTGGTGAATTCTTCCATTTCCTTTAACACGCTGCTCATTTGCTTTCTTGAGTGAGTGATATGCTGTTAATCTTTAGTGTTTTGCGCTGGTAAATGGGTATGAGGTGGATGGGGGAGGCGTTGGAGTTTCTGTCATATTCTGGCTTGTGTTAGGCACTCAGGCAGAAGTTTGCAGGCATCAGTGAACCTCTCATACTCTCTGTTTTGACACAGTGTCAGACGGGCGAACTGGAGCATAACTTGTGTAGATGTCTGCAGTGTTGTAAGAGTCCTCATACACAAGGAAGTGTGTTCTTCTCTCATTTAAACTTCTTTCTGAACCGTGTTTTCTCTCTTCTTCTGTCACGTTATGTCTTTCAGAGAACCGATGCGGTTTCCTTTCTGGCTGTGCGGTTTTGGTAGTCCACCGGGGCAAAGCAACTGCTTTTAAACAAAACGTACATTTATAGATACTCCCCTGTTTCCTATGATATTTTTCCAATATTCTTTTCTTGGCACTGGAATGCGATCATGGTGCTGGTCTATGTAAAACCACATCAGAGCCAGTTCTGGAGAAAGAAATGTTTTGTATTTCACTGACCTGGCTATCTGATGTCATTACGCGGCTCTCCAGAATACTTGATTCTCATTGGTTAATCACAGGATTCTGCGGTCATAATGACAGGAAATGGTATATCTGAGAGTTGTCCCTAGCAACCGGTATCCATGCTGGTTTTAAGTCTCTCAGTTCCCTCTCCGCGCTTTCTTCTCACATGATAAAAAACTGAAATCAATATTTCATGTTCATGTATTTATTTATTTGGTGAGTCAGGCAGGCATTGTCACAAAATAAACCCTTTCAGGTTGATAAAAGAACGTTTTTTGTGATCATGACCAGCTGACTGCCCATATCTCATATTTATCACAATATCTATTTTCAGAAGCTTTGGCATAAAATTACTGCTGTCAAATAATACTGATTTACCCTGATTTGTCACTGCAAAGCCCTTGAACAGACTGACCTCTATACATGATTACTCGTAATCTGCTAATATTGACCTGTGCAATTCCATAATCCTTTTGGGATTGAATGAATTGCAACTTATTCACCCAATTCTCCGTTCCAGATATACTTTTGCAGACAAAACCTACATTCAAAGACATTCTATGACACATAATATTCACATAATTACCAGCCTGATTATTGCCTCGGCACAGGTGGCCAGTCTTTACACCAGACCCGATGGCCAAATGTTAGCTGAATACTCTGTCACAGGCGATAAATTGCAGTTTTATTAGTGTATTTAGGTGATAATGTAGCGGAGAAAATATTCTAGGATTGCAAAGCAGTAGTACAACTGAATATTGAAGGCTAGGATCTATAGTGCATGACACTGACTGTTGATGCAATTATGTTAAAATACACAGCAACAACACAGAGTTCACAGCCATATATCGCTAATGTGTGACCGCTGCTGCTTTATGTCATTTTCTCAGATATTTACATGTCATGGCATTAAATGTTGCCAAACCATTGCATGTTTTCTTTTGATAAATATACTGTTCTACTGTAACAGAATAATCTGTTAGCGAAACTTGACAGAAAACCAGTACTTCCATTAATGTATGAGTAACTCTTTACTTTGACTTGTTTGACCATCACCACAAAAGACTGCTTTGTAAGTAATCTTCCTGATTTATCTCAATTCCTTAGCACGTCCAATAGCGCAGAAAAACTTAATGATGCAACAGAAACCATACACCCTCTCTTTTCTAGCACTTTAGTTGCTCCTTTGCGCTTAAGAAAGGTAAAAGAAAACAGTTTGACTCTGTGGTATAATGAGCACACTCGCACCCTAAAGAGAGCAGTCCGGAAAATGGAGCGTAGCTGGAGGAAAACTAGAAGTGTTTTGTTTACAGTAGCTTGGCGGGAAAATATGCTAACTTACAGAAAAGCATTAAAAATGGCTAGATCTGATTACTGTTCGTGTCTTTTGGAAGAAAACAAACATAACCCTCTGTATTTATTCAATACAGTGACTAATTTAACGAAAAATAAAGCATCAACAGGTACTGACTTTCCACTAGACCACAGCAGTAATGACTTTAATGCAATATTTTACTTCCAATAAAGATGAATAATATTAGATATAAAATAGAAACTGTGCAGCCGTCAGCTACAGTATCCAATCAGACAGTGCAATGTAAATCCCCTGAGGAAAAATGCCACTCATTCTCTACCATAGGAGAAGAAGAATTATATAAACTAGTGAAATACAAGTATGTAGGACACTATTCCATCTAAACTATTAAAAGAGCTGCTTCCAGAAGTCATAAATCCTCTTTTGTCTATTATTAACTGCTCATTGTCGTTAGGATATGTCCCCAAAGCCTTCAAACTGGCTGTTATTAAGCCTCTCATTAAAAAAACGCAACTTGACCTCAAAGATTTAGCTAATTACAGACCTATCTCTAATCTCCCTTTTCTGTCAAAGATACTAAAAAAGGTAGTATCCTCACAATTATATTCTTTCCAGTCAGGATTTCGAGCGTATCATAGTACTGAGACTGCTCTAATTAGAGTTACAAATGACCTGCTTCTATCATCTGATCGTGGTTGTATCTCATTATTAGTGCTGTTGGATCTCAGCGCTGCGTTCGACACGATTGACCACAACATTCTCTTGAATAGACTAGAAAACTCTATTGGCATTAGTGGAAGTGCCTCTACATAGTTCAAATCATACTTATCTGACCGCTATCAGTTTGTAGCAGTAAATGAAGACGTATAATATCGATCACAAGTGCAATATGGAGTACCTCAAGGCTCAGTACTAGGACCATTATGTTTTACGCTTTACATGTTACCCTTGGGAGATATTATCAGGGGACATGGTGGTAGCTTTCACTGTAATGCTGATGATACTCAGCTCTATATTTCTTCTCAGCCTAACCAACGGAATGCATAGCTGATATAAAAAAAATGGATGACAAGTAACTTCTTACTGTTAAATTCTGAAAAACACAATGAGGTGTTAATTATCAGGCCTAAAACCCCCCACATGTAATATTCTAGAACACTGTCTAACACTTGATAGCTGCTCTGTCAATTCTTCTTCATCAGTTATAGGTGTGCTGTTTGATAGCAATCTTTCATGTGAAAGCCATGTTTCTAGCATCTGTAAAACTGCATTTTTCCATCTCAAGAACATATCTAAACTAATAATTTTTCTTATTCATTTTTCCCATAGGGATTTTTTTTAAAAAGTCTTCATTTAAGATTTGTAAGCTATATACCAAACCAGCTGGCTATGTGAGGAATTACAATGTTACAAAGATCATTTAAGGTACAAAACTGTGTGCTAAATGGCTTCAATGAGAAAAGACCTACAATCCAATGAAGCACTGCCAATTACTGTAATTAAAAATGATGGATACGCACAAAACTATTGATTTAAGACTATATAAACAACATATTTAGTGTATTTTGAGCGCATAGGGACTCGTAGGATGTTACACCATTTGGGGGGGGGGGGTTGTGTGGAAGTCCACATCCCAGTGCAACATGTTAAAGACTAAAAAGACAAATTCAGTTTTTTTTCAATACATTGTCTTCATTGGAAAACAGAGCGCCTTTATGTTCAGAAATCAGAGATATCAAGTAGGAATATCCCACACCCGTCTTTGGCTGGAAAGCTGCGTTAGTGCTTGGCTTTCACAAAGCTACACTATTGATCAAACTGATATTTTTATCTCTCTCTGCTCTGTTGACGAGACCTGTCTTTGGGTGGGATTGGATTGACTTTTTCCAAGCATTAGATATTGTCGAGATTGCTGGGAGAAAAATAAAAAAATTACAGATGTCTACGTTTTTCACTGCCGAGCTCATAAAGTGCATCACTTGAAGCAGAAATCATTACTTTTTCATAAATGGGATGTAATTTGTCTCGTAGTAGCTTGGAGGCCTTAACAGTGTAGGTCATGTGACCACTGAGTGAGCAGCTGATTGGTTGACAGTGTTTATTGAATGAGGACGTATAGATCTATATTGAATAGGGGGTGACGATTCGTCACTGTCTCTCCGCACAGGAGAATATAAAGTTATAAATATCACACTGCACACATAGAGCTGATATTTTTTCCTTCTGTCTCAATGTGTCTTCATTGAAAGAGATGCGTTCCTTGAATTTGAGAAATTAACAATGAAATTCATCTCTAGCAGTTTCTGTGCGGTTTATTCTACATTTCTGAACTCTTCTTTTAGTATAGTCTTTATTTCACAGCTTTGTTGCAGTGAGTAAATTATAAATGATATAGTATGTTGGATAACTTTCAGTTGTTGGATAGATATTAATTACATAGCAATAACTATGATGCACATGCATGATAAAAACTGTATGTCAATCTAAATGAACATACTAATGATTAAACATGATTAATAGGAACTATAATATCATCAAATGCTAAATTAGTTTTGGTCTTTTTTTTGTTTTGTTTTGGGCCTTTTTTAGATGTTGTACATGGCTGCTATATGCCGTGCTTTTTTGTTGGTTACTTTAAAAATGCTATGCTTGTTTATTTTATTATTTTCACAAGAACAAGATTTTGTCAAATTTGTCTGTTCTTCTGGGTACTTTAGAGAAATTATGTCACGAAAAGTGTGGCAAAACATGTACCTATAATATGGCTTTTTTTTTATTATTACTATTGACTCGCTCCAAAAAAGGTGCAGTAACAGTCTAAAAACAAGTCATTCACAGAAGTCGTGAGGATTTCTAAGGGACCTTGACCATATGCTAGAAGTGGAACCCTTGGATCAGACATATAGACACTAAAAGAGCTGACAAAATTACTCGCTCCATGTGATTTGAACAGAGGTGGCCTGAGGGAAACAGAGAGTTGAGAGCGAGCAGAAAAGCTGAAAGAAAAGCAGACATAAAACTTACACAAGATGAAAAGATTTATTCAATCTATGGACAGATCAGATACAAAGCATCAAAATGCTGAGAGCATGCGCATGATTTCTGTATGACTGCTCAATGTAATGATACAGATTTAAAATTTGTGTGATAATAATATTGATAGCCAGATGCTTGTTATGTGGGATGGTGAGAAATCAGGTGCAGTGTCTGAATTCTTAAGAAATCCGTGACATTTGAGTGTGTGGGTGATGTTGGTTGGGTCAGTGTATACATATGAGCTATTTATGGCAACTTTAAGAGAATAGTAGAAGAAAATTCATTACAAAACCTTCATTGGTTAGCATGTCTTCTCTGGCCACCCAGGCTGAAGGATTGGGTCGACATGGGTCGACATGATTGGAGGCGGTTGCTCCATGTCAAGGGATATCGAAAATGTAGACAAGCACAGCTTGAAGTCCACAGTCAGGCTTGAGCCAGAATAAGCCACAAGCTAAAAGGGCACCTGAACCCTGATAGAAGTATAGTGGATTTGAGGAGTTTTTGAAGCCAGTGTCAGGATTCAAGTGGATTACTGTCAATGGAAGACAGTAGATCACTGGAGATTTGATTTTGGGTGGACGTCTGTATGTGGTGTATAGATAGTAGGGCTGTATTTATAATCATGATTTTTTTTCTTCACAATTATGAATTGATCATTTCCGTTTGAGAAGTTTGAATTCATGGGAATTATTGCATTAAATTCTTTAATTATACTTCAAATAAAAAGACCATTGTGTTTGTTTGTTCCGCAGCTGCAAACATTAGCCAATAATTATTTTTGTAGTTATTACTGTTCATCACTCAAAAGGTTTTCTCACAGATTTAGCAGCAGCAAATAGCAAATAGCCACGTGAAGGAAAACAGACTGACTTTACAGTATTATACTTTAATTTGAGCAAAATATCTCAGTACAAAAAGTTTGTATCACAGACAGTTATTCATAACTAATCAGTATGTATAAATCATAATCACAATTTAAATATGAATAATAGTGCAGCAATTATAAATAGTTTTATAAATAGTAGTTTCTTTGCTTAACTTTTAGTGAGTTGTCCATTATTTTATTATGCTGCTGTCATTTTTTTACATCATATATTAGTTGTGCTAGTCTTTTCTATTTCTATTATGGCAACACTCTGAGGAATTGGCATGCATGGCAATAATCCTCATAGCTTACACGAAACACCCTGTAGCAGATCTGTACAGGTGGAGCTGGGGAAGGTGGAGGGTTTCTGAAGCATGCTGCAACTGATACAGGAAATACTAGTTTTATTAGTATTGAGTATTGTGTAGATTGAGAGAGAACCAATCAGCTGTGCCATGTGATAATGATGTCATCATATCAGATTGAATTACACCTTCCAGAATGCACCATCTAGTGTTTCATGCCTGAAATTGTATAAAATATGTATAAATATTATACATAATATTTATACATATTTTATACAAGAGTATAAAATAGTTTCAAAAGAGTTTCAAAACGAAACCTGTTTTAAATTCTGAATTCTGACATATTGCATTAATATATATATATATATATATATATATATTTTAAAAGTGAACGTAAAATGCGCACGGTGTCGTAGTAAGGCAAGGAAAAGAAGAAAAACTTAAATGTGTAACATTGATTAATACAGGGAAAAGTGGGGGGGAAATCAGAGTTTTTTCTTCAGGGGGTCTGGCAGCATTCTGTGAATATAACCGGCTCATTGGGATTTCATGCACCTCAGGCAAGGTAGCAGAAGTCAGCACTTAAAAACTTTTTAGAAGCCTTGACAAGAGGTTGGTTTTGGAGAACTACGACAGGGCGTAATTAAGTTGGTTTGCCAATATTTTACAGTTCAAAAACTCTTGGAAACTTTATTTTTCTTCCTGGCACTGTTGAACCTTTGGTGGGCTACAACATAATTAGGTATTTCGAGCACATTCAATCAACCCTTTCTCTTACACACACACACACACACACAAACGAATCTCATCAGTTAATCAGCACTTCACTAATCATTGCGACTGCACACACACACACACACACACTGACGTTTCAGGACTCAAACTATATCGCAGCGCACAAACACGCCCCCCTCATCTCATTCTCAGCTAGTTTTAACAGTGTTTGTTTGCATGTTTGCTAATGAGGGTGCTTACATTTTCTCTTACACTACTATTCACTGACTATCAAAGGATTTTTAAACATACATAAATTATGTATTGAGATATTTAAGTTCTCTTAATAACCGTTTTCAAATATCCCATCATATTCTGTGCGAAAATAATCTACATACTGTAAATCTTTGTGAAAAGGAATAAAAGGTGTAGGAGGTTTACTGCCTCTAGTGTTCATTTCTGTTGGAAACTGCAATGATATGTATTTGGTACATATTTCTTGACTTGCTAAAAAGTGCACCAAGGTACATTTATGCCATGAGACCAAGTAGTAACATAAAGATATTAAACAGACAATCTATTAATACTCTAATGATTGCTGGGGTGACATATCAAGTAGAAGATCTATAGTGGAATATAGATAGTTCAGACAACTCTATTAGGTGAGTTAAGATGATATCTAGTGGAATATTGTCAATACAGTAGCATATGTCTTTTACACTATAATCACCACCATTAGCCCACTACAGCAAAACATAAGTTTTCAATAATCAGAAATGCTGGCACAAAATTAGCCGGACCCATTAAACTCCATCAAATGCATTGTGATGGCATTCACTTACGCACACGCCACAAACACCACGTTCCTCCTGCGACGGTGGTAATTGAATAAGTGAAATGAAAGTTGAAGTGCTTTCGGTCCACCAAACATCACGATTATTAACATCACAAATGAAATTTTATTTACAGGGATGAGAATCAGGAGAGAGCGTGCAAATGGTTTGCAAAAGCAATTTGCAGTCCGTCGGCCGAGATGTGGAGATTTGACATTTGAAAATGGACGTATAGTTACCAGCAAGATTCAGACCCCCTCCGTCCACTTCTTAACAGTTCTCATTGCTTTTGAAAATGATTTTCATCTGACCGTTTATCTTCAAGTAACACTGGGAATCTGCATTGATATGAGACATAATTAAAACCGTTCTGAGAAAATACTTCTGAGGACGGTAAACATGCGTAAAGCTAGTTAATAGTCAGCTAAGCCTAGCATTTCTCAGGTTTTCCAAACACATTTTATTGATTTGTTTATATTAAATTCAATTTTCATCTGGTGTTATTAGCGCAAGAGAACCCAAGAGAACTTCAGTATTTTTACCTTTGCTCACGTAATTGTTTTAAAGATGTTCATTATTATGTACAACAATATGCGTAAGATTGATAATGTACAGTAAACTGATTACTGTAGTGATTCTATCTTCATAATTAGGTTTTCTTGAGGGATGCTAAACATGTCATGTAATGGGGATAATATTGGATTGTGCCACTAATAGACTGTCTCATTAGCATATAGAATATACAGCTCGTGTGTGATGCTTGTGTGCTATTGAGTAGCAATTCGCATTTCAGTGAGATCTTATGTGTCTTTTTGTTCTGGTACTACGTTGTCATCAACCTATAACATTCAATTCAAATATTTAAGAATCCAAGTACAGATAACGCATGAAACTGCCCCAATTTGTTCTTGATACTGAGTTTGCATTATATGCAGGTCTGAGAGAACTGAACTGTTAGAAATCTCTGAAACTGATATCTTTTAAAGGGATAGTTCAAATTCTGTTATTAATTACTCATGCTCATGTCGTTCCAAACCTGTAAGACCTTTATGATGAATCATCATATGACCCCTTTAATTTATGTTCCAAAGGTCTTTAGAACAACGTGAGGGTGAGTAACTGATGACATATTCTTTTTTTTTTGGGGAGAACTATCCCTTTAAACTTCCTCCACAAAGCTTGCAAATATGTGCCGGCTCATAAAAGTAAACATTTGTGTTAATATTTACTCAATAAAGTCCTACAGAAAGCCTGCAGAACTTTTTATACACTGAAAAAAAATGATTCTGACCCCTTGTAAATGTTACATGTTTTTATCTGGTTAATTTCACTGATTTTAATGTGTTATTTAATCCTACTTATTTTTTATTATTAATTTTCAAATTCACTGCCCTTGTTTAAAACAAGTTAATTTCATTCAATTAAAAGTAATTAGAAAAAAAATATGTTTCATTTAATTTCCACACTCCTTCCCATCATGCTTTGCACAGGGCGGAATAAGGATAGTAAATCTTGAAATAAAATGTGATTTTAGGCATTTTTATTAAGATGATAAAACTGGGAGACGTGTTAATGATTAATGCTCTTTTATGTTTGTATTTAAAAGAACTTCTGCTATGTTAGTGTTTTAGGGGGGTTACCATTGTGGTAAATGTACAATGGGTCTCGGTTGATATGTAAGTACCGTATTACAAGCTATATTTACATTTTAAAAGTAAGTGCCCTCTATAAATATAGAAAATATCTTTTGAATCACAAAATTAAAGTGCTTTATTTGTCTGAATATTAATGAAAGATACAATAGATAAAAAAAATAAAATTAAGTTTAATATGTAGAACTTAAACGATGTTGCACAATTAATTTGAGTAAATTCTACTCAAAATAGTTTAGCTAAAATTATGAATATAATTAATCTGAAATTACTGAAAGAGATTAATAAACTCAATGTATAAAATATAAGTACAACCAATTTATAAAATAGAAGTAAACTCAAGTTAAAAAAATATATCTGGATTTAAATACATTTATTTTGTGCAACCCCTTGACGTAATAAAATTAAGTAAATTCGACATAAAAATTTTTCAGTGTACGAATAACTGCAATGACAAAGCCTACATAATCTTAAATGTGCCCTTCCAAGTTTGCTCTATCGAAGTAGCCTATTAGGATCAGTCGCCACAAAAATGCAAGTCTGTTCTTTGCACTCTTAAAATAAAAAAAATAGCCTTAGTCCCTTATCTGTTGTTAACAGTTTCTCTTGGCTCTTGGAAATTTTTCACTGAGCTCACTGCAGTGCACTGTGGGACTGTCAGACGCTGGTTATTTTGGCTGAATATTAATGCCAATTTTATTTAGTTAGTTAGTTACCAGCTACATAAGCTTAGTGAACGAATGAATGAACGAATGAATTCATCATAAATATGTTTTTTTCCAGAATGTTTTCTGATTTTTGTTTCTCTTTCTTTGATGTTATGCAGACTTGAACTGAAATTCCAACTCCGAGTAAGCATTGCGAACACTTTATAGTAATTAATATCATTTTGAAGTGAAATCTCTGCATGGTGAAATCTGTGGCAAAGTCCTAAAATGAGGCTGGACTGTAATTTATCATGATTATTTGTTTGGGAGACATGATCTCTTTTGAGAGAGAGACGTATCCTCTCCCTGTCAGGTTCTTCCATTTTAGACGCAAAATCATTTTAGACTCTTCGCCTCTTATCATCGCTCTTACTAAAGCTGAAGTGTGAAAATGAAAGGACTGCACGTACACTCACACATACGTGCAAATATAGACAGATAGCGAGAGAAATAGAAAAGTTACCCTGCATGTGATTTTCCTCTTTTAGTGCCACCTCTAATATTAGCTCAGTCACAAACACTTTGGGTCTCAGTGTGTTTAATTTTAGCTGTCATTTTCTCCCAGCATATTCCTACACACACACACACATGCCGTGTATCATGATGTATTAGGATTCCATGCGTATCTGATAGCTCCGGCTGTCTGGCAGATTGCCCACCACAGCTTCCACTATCTGTGACCGAGTGAAGCTACTCCAACAGCCGATAACACAGAGAGAGACTCCCAGAGAGGAAGGGGAGAGAAAATAGAAAGAGGGACACTCGCGAAGACCAAGGGGAGAGTGAGAGAGCTAGAGGAAGTGCTTTAGAGGGGAAAGCCAGTGCAGTTTTGGGAGATAAATGCTTCAGTGAAGCGTGGTGAGGTGGCGATGGCCGGGGTTAGATCTATAAGCCATACGCATCCACAAACCGCCTCGACAGATCATGCATCCCAGAGTGTGTGTGTGTGCGTGAAAACCCAAAAACGTAACTTAACGCAATTCCCTCTTGTGCTTACGAAAGATTTTTGCGAACTCAAACTCTAGTTTACATACAGTCTAGGATATTCAAATCAGTTCCTAAAAACAATCGCTTTGATGTTTTGGAAAGCCTGCCTACACTTTTCAACTTCTGCTGTCTGATATCAACATGCAAAGTTTTCAAACGCGCTCTTGAAGTTCAGTGAAGGGAACAAGGAAGTGTGGCAACCAGATTGATACCAGCTGAGTTAGAAAAGACAAGAAATGAGAGCAAAAGTGCATAAAATAGGAAGGATTCGTATGTGGATATGTGCTGCTCCTTAAGCGAGAATGCGTTAAATTGATCAAAAGTCGGAGTTCTAAAAGATTTTTATTTCACATAAATTAGGGTCTTGTGAAATCTCTTTTCATCAGTGAATTCTGTAAAAAAAAAAAATAATAATAAAAAAATTAATTGGACTTCAGTAAATAACATGAATTGCATTTTAAAATATAAAACATTTATTTTAACTTGTAATATTTTGATATTTCACAATATTAACAACCCCATACATCATTACTGTATAATAATAATAATAATGTTGTTGTAGTTATATTAAATGTTATATTAACAAGCTTATTAATATTTCACAAAATAAATGTAACTCTAAAATAATTTTTGTGTGAATATGACTTTTTTTTCTCACACTGAAATATATTCAGGGTTTTTATTATAATTGTTATTAAAATTTAAGGCATTCATTATTATTTGTATTTATTTATTTATTTATTTATTTTTCTTTTACAAATGTTTTCTCGTACACTGTTAAAAAAAAAAAAATCTGTAAAATTTACAATAAATTTTTATTGATGAACCAAAGCCCATCACAAGCATATGAACATATATAGAAGGTGCTCAGTGTCTTTCACACAAGCACTAAACACTATCATAATGAGCCTAATTAAACTGAAATATGCAATAAACATTAATTTAACAACATTACATTTAATGTACAACTCTAATAAACATAACTGATAAGAAAAACTAAACAAAGAAAAGAAAAGCATCAAATTCAAATGCAATGAAACGCAATGCAGGGAATTCTGGGAACATTTTTTTTTTTTTTCTGTTAAAACCACAGTCATTTTTTACAGTGTAAGTCAAGTTATTATTATTATTATTATTATTAAAATTGAAGGCATTCATTGAAATTAGTAAGGAAAACTGCAAGCTTACTCATGAGTCAAGAGCCAAAGACCCAATGAAGATCTCAACTGAGTAATAATGTATGAGAAGTAACTTTATAAAAAAGAATAAGTATATCTTTGCCTCTCACTTTTTTTTTTCTTGTCCTGTACGTCAGGCTTTCAGACTTTGACAGGATTTGATGCCCACACGGCAAACATGGCCACTCAGCGCTACTCAAAATCCAGCAGGAGAGCACTTGTCCATTTTCTTTATTCTTTCGCCCTTCTCTCCCTCCTGTTGTGCCTGGATGGAGGCTGTGTGGTAGAGAAACCTCTTAAATGTCCTCCATGTTTTTAATGGCTCTGTGTGTTAGGATGGAGGTCAGCAAACCAGCAGAGAGAAGCAGAATTGAATTCAGAGAAGTGAAAACTATGTTAGGGAATTGTTTCTAGACAGGTCCCTTGAGTAACGGGAAAGGGGGAGGCTAATGAACATGCTGTGTTAATGTCAGAGCTGTGTGTGTGGAGGTTTCAATCCCTGTTTCTACATGTTACATCTGTTACATTCATGCATCATCGTTTAGACAACATAAATCCCTTCTTTTATAATTTTATATAAGCCATCTGATCTGATGAAATATTACAGTTGGAGGTCTCTGAGAAGTATTCAGTTGCAAGCACAAATACGGCAGTATGCACTCTATCATTTTATATTAAATTGCGTATGAAAATATGAATATGCGTGTCAGATCTGTGTCACGTTCAGCAGCGGCAGCTCTTAAAGTTATAGCAGCCAAATAATCTAATAACTTCTGTGATGTCTGTTAATCAAAGAACAAAAGAAAAGAAGAGGAAATCAATCACTTTTGTAGCTTTAAGTATTTATCTGTATTTAATAAGATTTATTGTTTGATAACTTTATTCAATTTCTGTATGTTTCATACTTGCTGAAGGGCACAGGTTTATGTGAAGATTGTTTATTTAGTTATTAACTTTTTAAAGTCCAATTGTCATGAATGACGGGCGTGAGGTGTGCGGGTTCAGTTGCGAACAGTTTATTAAAGTCTCAGGGTTGTACAGGCAGGATCGCATCACCAGCAAACAAAAATAACGTGGGCTAAAAAAGAAGAGTCAACAATGATCCAGGCTAGGGTCAAACGTACCAGAAATCAGAGTCAGAAGGGCAAGACGAAATCGTAGATCCAGGAACAGGCAAC
>JAUCMS010000079.1:11823669-11836274 GCA_032357445.1 Enteromius radiatus | reverse complement strand
GCTGTACACACGAAACCGCAAGGGTGGCGTTTTCAGATTTATCCACTTTGGGACCCGGTTTCAAAAAATAGCGGATTTAGTCTCCTAAAACGCCGGATCCGTGTGGATGAGACGCCAATACGATAAAAAATTTATACGTATACAGCGAAAAGCCGAACGCCGTCCGTGTGGACGGGGCCTTAAGGATCATTCGAAATTTTTTTTATCAGGGTTGGAGCTAAACTCTACAGTGCATCGGACCTCTAGGGTAAGATTTGAGAAACCCTGGTCTACATAATGTAATGAGCGTTTAATATGGTAATACTTTTAACTTTGTTACTAGTTCTAAAGTGACTTCTTTAAAATGGTAACAGAGGCTCAGTTGTTGAACTTTCAACCTGAGATTTGAAGCCATGGTGGAATGAAGTAGTTCTGCACAAAAGCAGGTTTTTAAAGACAGTCTAATACTAATGTTGCTGTTAGCAGTGTGCATTAACTCTTTAGTTCGCACACCATGCTGGAGAAAATAAAAAGGTGTAGGATTTACGTTTTCTTCCCATCACTGTCACTGCATGGAAATGAGCAGCTCAGACATTCTACTAAGTATCTTGTTTTGCGTTCCACTGAAGAAAGCATACAGGTTTTTAATGGCTTCAGAGACAGTATGTCAGTGCAAACAAATTCTTGAGTAGTATTGTTCAGCTATCACCCTGTTGAAGTGTTGAGAGATGGCTCTAGGTGCGCAGTAAACCATTATTTATAAACTATCAAATTACAGCAATTTTGGCTGTTTGTTTTTTAAGAGCTGCATGCGTCTCTGTGTGACACACATCCCTGTATGTGTAATATACTGGTGCACGCATGTGTCTGAGGAGAGTGCATTAGACCGATATTAACCTCAGAGGTGAGGAGAGGATGTCATGATGAGAATCGCCCACAGTGCTCAAACTCTTTTTAATTAAATCCTGAACCGCGGAGCACATTTATATGTGTGTGTGTGGCTGTCGGTGCCAGGGTTGACTAATGAGTCGTCCTGTTGGTATCCTGGTCACATTGCATCGGCCTGGTGACACCGGTGTGCCGAGCGGAAGAAGACGAGGAGAGTTAAATGAGATTTTCCTCAGAGATCCAAACAGGGGCCAGCAGGGGCCTCGATCTCACCAGCCTGAGAGAATGATGCTTCCCTTCATTCCTACTGTCAGCGAGGAGTGGAGGAGAGCATGAATGCTCCCTCAAAGGTGAAGAGGAGACGGGAAATAGACTGAGAGACAGCAAGAGCATGAAATAACGGTAGAAGGAGGGAGAAACTGACCCAATGAATCAGTTTATCCAGAGTGCAAAACCTGAATCCGAATCACTACTGATTCATTTCTCTAGCTCACTGGAAGAGAAGATTATCCATGAATAATGACTCAAATTTGAGTATGATCTTCATCCAAATTTATCACAAGGCTTAAATCTTGGTCTTTTTCTCCTACAGCTATTGTACGGTCATTTTGGACACTTTTATGGTAATTTAGCATCCTTTTTGAAGCTTCATTCAGTGTAATTGCATGAAAAATAATGACCTTAACATATCAAAATTAAGTAATACAGACCTGGAACAACCTAAAAGTGGCTGAACTGTGACGGAATGTTCGTTTTTTAAAGGAGCACTGTGCATAAAAAAAACATTATGTGATGTGCAGTCTTTAGCTATTGCCTCTACTGTGACCTGAATCAATGTCTAACTAAACTTACAACGTATGCAAGTAATTAATTCACATATTGAGTCTTACATATTGATAGTTTAGAGTGAATGCAAGTGTCCTTATTGATGTTTTACATGCTCATTTGGGAATAAGGGTTGGGTTTAATATACAGCTTGCACTTCTCTTGGTTTACTTAATTAATGGGAGGGAATTACTGCTTGGATACACATTTAAGCACTTTGTTTCATGCTGGCATTAAAAAATTATATTTTTGGTTTCAGAGCCACTGTTATAAAACAAGGAAATCTTGACTGAAATTAAGGATTTATTTGCAACATTGTTTTGCCTTTATGTAGTTAGACATTCAGTAAGTGTACAAAGAGAAGCGAGATATGGAGATCAGAAAGGACCATTTCTGAATTCGAGGTTCAGACTTGGGTTGCTCAAAGTCCAAGAGCACTGCATGTCAGAGCGCTGCCCACAAAGCTGATTAGTACCAGATTGGGTTTAACAAAATATCAATTGCAGATACGAAAAAGTCGACTGTCAGAAATTCTACAAGTGAGAAGTGTAGCTCATTTGACACAAATATTAAACATGCTCCAAACCTTGAATTTTTATTTCTCTTTATTAATGGGAAAGAAAAACACCTTGACAACTTTATCTGACTGTCTGTCTGTGTGTGTGTGTGTGTGTGTGCATTCATAGGGAGCATTGATTTTTCTAGCCCTGGATTCTTAAAGATGAATTCACCTGACTGAGCAGCAGATCGGATCAAATCTTAAAATCTCTCAGACAGTCGCTCCTCTCCTCCCCTCAGGATAGAGGGATGAGATGGGCAACAAGGTGGATTACTGGGGGGGGGGGAGGGTAGATGGAGGCAATAGATAAGAGTGGAGAGTATCATTCTATTCATTTCATTTCTATATGCAGGTCTGACAGCTGTTACATATATGATTTAGATGAAGTGTCAATCACATAGACCTCATTTACATATCTATCCATCCATCCTATCAATTTCCAAATCCAAATCAATTTCTGTGCATTTGTAATGAAATTACATTAATCAGCTGTACTCTATAGATGCATTTCTTTCTCTGCAGATATATAGTTGCTGGTTGGCTGATATGGCAGCTCGTATAGAAGTGCTCTTTGTTTTGAGTGATAGCTGGTATCCGTAAGAGAGACCTTGTTTGCCGCCTTGAGACAGTGACAAGCAGATACATTGTGGCACTGTAGAGGGGCTTAACGCAATCTGAGTGGCCCTAAATTTATTACGGCCAACTGGAGGCCCCGGGGGAGCAAAGCTCAGTCCCTGATTGGCTGGTGAGATTATCATCTCTAATTGGATGATTATGTTACCCACAAGTCCATTCTCTGGTTACGCTGGCCGTCGCGGAACTGCCAGAGGTGATGAATATTGAGTGCCCGTCGCGGTCCGTCTATCAGCCCACACACATAAACACACAAACATCAACAGATCACTGTCACATTTTCTATGCTTCTCCACTCTCGTTGGGGCTTAATTGATTTTGGAACTGGCTGTGATACTTCATTTTAGCTCTGCAGTGGGAACTTGGCTGTAAAATGTTAATCATGTGACTGTGTCTCGTCAAATACAGGGTGAAAAGAACCGTTTTGGTTTCAGACATTGCTATTACAATGTAGTATCACTGCAATTAGCATTCCAGGAGTAATTTCTTGCACTTTTGAAGTATTGGAGAAATAGTTCTTTTAAAAAATTCAAGTTCTGTTACTTTTTTTCTCACCTATATGTCTATGCAGACCTGTGGAACATAAAAAAAGATATTTGACAGATTGCAATGACTGGTCTTAGACAGAAAGGGCAATCAATTAATAGTGGTTATATCAATCAATCAACTAGTATTATATATATATATATATATATATATATATAGTATGAATTAAAGCATTTAGCCATTTTAGCTAATAATAACACCACTTAAATTGGATGTTACCACTTGTACTTTGCATTTTGAACCCAAAAGATTGCATAGTTTGAGTAGTAGACCACACTTCGAGGCAAAATTCACTAAAATGATCCTCTCCACTATAGCGACTTTTTTTCTTGGGCATATTTAAACTTGATCAGTTATTAGAGATGAAATCAAACTTGGTGCAGTGTTTTTTTTTTTTTTTTTTTTGACAAGCTTCAATGGTAGTGATGCAACGGGGAAGTCAAACCTTGAATGACACATATATACGGAAAGCTACCAGTTATGAAATGCCTTGTTAAGTTCGAACACATTTTCTGTATAAAAATTGACAGTTTCAGTGGAAGAGAGGCTGTTCTGTTAAGTAATTGGGACGTGGGAAGAGGAGCAGGAAAGAATGTTGGGTGAACTAATGATTACAGTTACAGTTAGGTAATCTTTAGATATTTAAGTCTATGATAATCTATATATCTAGTCTATATAGGGTGTATTTTGATAGTTCGCTTTAGACATTCTACTAACTATAAGTAACTTTGTCACTACATGCCAACTACTTGTCAACTAAATACTTACTTTCAGAGGAGACTGTTAGAGTAGGTTTAGGGTTAGTAGAATAAGTTGACATATACTTGCAAAGTTGCTCATATGTTATATGTTGTAGACCAAAGTAAAGTGTTAGAAGTGATACTAATACTCTAATGACTGCTAGTTAACATGAAGTTAGTAGAGGGTTACAATATATATTGTTTACTTCTTTGTCAAATATGGTTCTAGATGTGGACATTAGTTGGAATTGAGTATTTAACATAATAATAAACATAAAAAAAACTTTCCCTCTTTTTCTCTCTTCCTCGCATTAATCAACAACTTAATTTCGACAACCAGTAATCTAGTTATTCCCCAATAATTATTAATATGGATTTAGCACACTTCCGTTTTACAACTTCATGTTGATTGCACACAATGGAATTACACTGTGACTAAATGTTGAAGAATTGCGAAAAATTACTAATCATTTTAATTAAGTAGATTGAACAAGCTTTTTTTTTTTTTTTTCGAGTGCAGTTGAAATCCTTTTATTCGACTCTTGTGTTAAAACACATTCAGAAAACTCTTTTGAAATCACCCCCGCTATACAAAAGAGAGAACATCTTCTGCGGCTGTCTGAATATGCTCGGTTTTCCATGCTTGGATCTCCAGGTTACAGGGTCCTCCATTAAAAACCTGCAATAAATCCACCTGTCCATCTCATCTCAACGTTCAAAGCCACAATGTCACAGAGAAACTAATATCTGTACCCTTCATTCACTCGCTCGTGCTTTATTTACCCGCTGACCCCCATCATGGTCCAAATGCACTGATCCGTGTCAGCGTGACAGACAGGGCGAGCGTGGCCGCAGACCGATTCATTTCAGCTAGCGTGCTGAGGAGGTGGGGAGGGGCACGCATCCAACCCACACTCATTCAGACGTCTTTCTTTCACCAAGCGATAGCTCAACCTCTCGTAAGCTCACCGTACACCACCCGGGGCTCCATTCGCTGACCGCAATCGTTTCAGGCGAGGTTATAAAACTGTTGTAGAGTAGACTTTTGGCTTGCTTTTGTGTCTTTTGGGTCAAATACAAAAATAATAAGCGGTTTCACATAGCAGCCTTTGAAAACCACAAAATTTAGCTTCTTTCTATTGATCTATTCGGTTTGGCACCCCGCTCCAGTGTTGGCTGCCCTCGCTCTCAGCTGTGTTTGTGTGTGTGGGCTGCTTATGCAAGCACCGCCGGAAACGCAAAGCACTTGAATCTCTGACTCTTGGCCTCTTTGACTTCGCTTCCGCTTTGTTGGTGTACTGAGAACATTAGCCGGCTGTTCTCGGCTCTGTCACCTCCTACTGTTAAAGGAATAGTTCACCCGAAGATGTTTCTGTCATTATTTACTCACCCTCGTGTCATTCCAAAACTTATGGTTTTGTTGTTGTTGTTGTTTTTTCTCCTAGTGGAATGAAAGAAAATAGTAACTTACATTAGCAGTCGTTAGAGTATTAGTAAACTGTCTGCTTAATATCTTCTAACACTTTATTTCGATGGCTCCACAGCACACTGCATACTGACTATGCAAGTATATGTCAGCTTATTCTACTAACCCTAAACCTACCCTAACAGTTAGTAGACATGTAGTTAAGAATTAACAAGAATTAGTTGACAGGTAGCTACTTACTAGTTAGTAGAATGTCTAAATAGACTATCGAAATAAAGAGTAACCGAAAACACAAAGGTACAAAGACCTTTTCATTATAACACATTTGCAAACATACAGAAGGCTTGTTTTGGCATCTGTGATGTTGACTTTGACTTTTTGATTTCTGAATACTTGAAGTATCCAAAATGGAGATGCTGATTAGTGTTTGTTAGATGACCCATCGCTCTTTTTATCTCATGGCAACTCTAGAACAAAAACAAAAAGTAGGTAACAGTTTATTTTAGGCTCTCTTAACTATTTGCTTATTAGCATATATATTACTAGAATATAAACCATTTATTAGTCGTAATAAAGCACATATTAATGCCTTATTCTACATCCCTAATCCTACCCAATACCTAACAACTACTTTACTAGCTATTAATTAGCCGAAAATTAGGAATTTAGTGAGGGAAACGTCATTGTCATTTCCATAAATGGGAATAAATGAATAATTATACTATGAATTTTATTATATATAAGTGAAACTCATTGAGGGTCAATGGAAAGTATTGTTTGCATAATCTTGTCATAGTCATGTAATCTCATGGAATAACCAAATAACCCATTTTATTAAGGATCTCATTGCAATATTTGTACAGTATCTTGCTAACGCCAGTCTCTGGAAAGAGGATTGGTTTCATGTTTGCCAGCCTTGAATGATCTGTCCAGTGGAGGTGATTTTTGTATTCTTTTTCCCCCGCTGGTTGTGCTTTGTTATGTTGTGTATTTCGTTACAACAGTCTTAAACATGATGTGCTTGGGGAATATCAAACTTCTGGAGCTCTGAGAGGATCCTTGCAATCTGGAATAGGCAGCTGGCAGCTGGAAACTCAGAACCTGGTGTTACCGTTGTTGACTCTTTCCTCCCTGGACTTGAGGCTCAGAACTTGGCGTATCCATTAGGGTCTCTCGGGGATACAGAGTCAGTATGTGGATGTTATTGTCTCAAACTTCACACAGCAGAGTCTCTGAACATCTCTTGAGCTACTTTTATCCCTTTCTAATGATCAGTCAAACACCATCGCAACCATTTCTATTCTAGCAGTTGAAAGGGACATTGCAGTCTGCAATGAAAATAACGCTTAACACTTGTCCTAACCAGACCAAATGCGATATGATTCTAGCGGAAATCAATTTGTCTTTTAACATCAGATGTTACAAGGTTACAAATAAAATCGTTTAAACATCACATCCAAGCAGAAAAACACATGGACTTTGCAAACGCACTGCTTGCTTTACACTTGCAATGAAATAAGTGATCATCTTAACATGAACATACACACTCAGTGGCTATTTGTCTGTATTTTATGAGGTGGCTAATTCATACGACCTCGCTACTGTTTTTAAAAAACATCTTACGTATTGTACGAGGTGGCAAATTCGAACAAATTCCCCTGAATGTCATAAAACACATACAAATTAATCGTGAGATAGCGTTGAAGTTTTAAGTTAGGCTGAAAAACTCCCCACACAGATTTCGCTGATGAATTTTCTACATTGACCAACATAACGTTTGTGGTTTGTGACTTCTGTGTGAGCAGTTTGTGGTTTTGCAAATTAAATTTTGTTGAAATCTTACATGTATTGAATGCAGTGAAAAATGAAATTAATTAGGGCAGAGTTTTCATATTTGGGTGTTCAATTTCTTTTTAAAAATGGCTTTTTATGGCAATCCATCCTTAGTGGCGAAAATGCAGACGCTCTATCAACGCATACTTTCTAAAGATTCGCTATAATTCCTTCAGCTTGGCTAAAGATGGAGCTGTCAATTTAGCATGTGATGTGATGGGCTTGGGAATAGGCAACATGATTAAATTTCTTTCTTTTGTGTAATTCAGTACGTGTCAGATATTGTTTGTGGCGGCGTGTGCAAACGGAGGTGTGGTGAAGAAGCTCTGACGTTTTGTCTCTTGCTCTGACAGAAGAGGCTAGCGCTTCTGTTAAAAGAGCCTGGCGAGGAACGGACACACTGACGTTATCTTCCTCCTGCTTCAAACCTTCTTTCTTCCATCTTTTGGTAACAAAGCACCAGCGCCTCGCTGAAAGGGGCCTGTCACCCCAAATAAATGATCTGTTTTCAGTGACTTCATTACAATGGGCTTCCTAAATATGGACTCCTTGAGCCAACCCTACTTGTCAGCTCTTGGTTTGACGGGAAAGTTCTTATGTGGGAGGAGGGCGGAGCGGAGAATGTGTGTGTGTGTGTGTGTGTGGTTTGACACGGGTAATTAATAACCTCCTGTAAGCCTGAGTGATTTGAAGGCCAGAGCAGGAAGATAAAAAGAACATTCACACACTAAACATACACACAAAGGACACCTGCTGTTTTTTATTTTTATTTCTACTGCTGAATAATACAGTTCTGTGCAGCTATAGAAATGAATTATTTTGTGAGGTTTTTGTTTAAAACAAGAAAAAATTAAAAATAAAAGATCAGTATTCAGTCTCTAAAAGAGTGCCAACTTTACTACAGACTTCACCACCAAAAGAAAAAGGAAAAAAAAGACATTTACATATAAAACCGCCATTGTCTGCCTTATAACTACAATAAGCCTTATACTGTAGTTTGAATTATGGCTTGTTTGATATATATATATATTGCAAAGTACAATTTATACAGAAAAAAAAATCTATTTTGTATTATAATAATAAAAAATCACCTTAATATCTGTCTATATGCTTTGTGTCCAGCTTGAAACATTGGAACAACCAACAAACTGCAACAGCTGGATGTTAATAGGCCAAGAGTTAACATTGCAACATTAACGGCAACAGTTGCACTTTATTTGTTTGTATGTTTGGGGTGGGGCTATCTGTGTATCAACCAATGGCAAACAGGGAAACCTGTTTGAAAAACATTAGTTTAACAGTGCTGCTAGTGTTGTAGATATCACACATTTCACCTTTACCGAAACCAGAGAACAATAACCTAATATTAACGGTTCGAAAATGAGCCTGGAACTCTTGAGGGAGCTTCAATTTGATGTTGGGGGTAGGAAAAGATGAGAAAAATTAAAGTCGGAGAAGAAACCGATGTGACAGTTCAGGAGCCAGAGATCGGGGGAAGAGATAAAGGAAAATCAGGGATAAAGAGACAGACAGAGAAAGGGGTAAGACGCGAATGAAGGAGATTTCCTATTCCGTCAGACAGACCGTAGCTCATTCATTATTTTGTGGAAGCAATTACCACAGCCACCTGCTTTATCTGTAGCGCTCATTGTTTCCAGAGCTGTCTGAGCCCTCTCTCTCTCTCTCTCTCTCGTTCAGTAATGGTGGCTCAGCTCGCTTTGATTAAAGAACTCCATTTCAGCGTGTTAATAATGAATAGAACACACACATACACACCGGTTGTGTACCACACGCCCCGTCTCGCGATCCTGCTTAAACGAAGTCGAGAAACCATATCCCAGATGTACACAAGTATTTGTGGTCGTCATTTCATGTTATATTTGTATGGCTCTTACATTTAATAATCAACTGTTGCTGCACAAATCTGCTGATAAGTGCAGCTTGTCATAGAAAAAAATGCAATTACAATGTTGATACGCATAAAGCAGAGGTACCCGGCTTCATTATAGGAACTTTAGCCATAAATTTCATCAGCTGAACAAATAAATAATCGCTGAAGCGAATCCACTTCTCGATTCTGGTCTTGACCAGGACATAATTAATACGGTGAGATCAATAAATAATATGTTCTAAATGTTATTTAAAAAGTGGCTACCAGTAGTAATAGGAAATTACTAGAGAGAGAACTGTACTGAGATTATACTGGGAATCATTTAATAAACTGGCACTTTCGGACAGAAATAGAATATTTAATTAGGGGGAAAAAAATGTATGGTGGGATTGATTGGGAATTCAGTTAATGGATTTATGATCCGAAATTGATTGGATGGTGAAAAGTGGGCGTTTCATTTTCATGCACTGTAAAAAGTCAAATTGTGGAACTCAAAAATGACTTTCATTGCTATAACTTAATGTATTCCTCCTGTATTAATTCAGTGGTATTAAATTATAATAACTAAAAAGCCAGGTTATATTTAATAACTTTTGTTATTAGCTGCTTCACTTTTTTTCTGCTGAACAGTTATAAGATGAATGATTTTGCTCCTCCTATATCTTAAAAGCAAGGTTCATGCTCACAGGAATACATTTAGAAAATATTTTTATCCAAATCCAAGTCAGTCGCGTTCAGTCAGTCTTTGTTTAGTATTATTTAATCATTTTTATAGCATGGATTAATGTTTCCATTTGGCACATAGAGAGACAGATAGATAGATGGATAGATAGATAAATAGATAGCATGATCACGATTTTTCATGGCCAGTTCCGATAGCGATTTTTTACAAGCAAACTGGCAGATTCCAATACTAATTTCTGAAGCAATAAAGAATTAAAGGAAAGAACATGTGACCAAGTATGGTGGCCCATACTCAGAATTTGTGCTCTGCATTTAACCCATCCAAGTGCACACACACAGTAATGAGAAGTGATCAAACGCACACACCGTGAACACACACCCGGAGCAGTGGGCAGCCATATCCCTATCGCTGCGACGCCCGGGGAGCAGTTGGGGGAACGGTGCCTTGCTCAAGGGTCTCACCTCAGTCTTGGTATTGAGGGTGTAGACAGCGCTGTTTATTCACTCCCTCCACCTTCAATCCCTACTGGACCTGGGACTCGGACCCGCAACCTTTCGATTAGAAGCCCGACTCCATAACCATTAGGCCATATACTTTTTTATGTATATTTTATGTTTTTATTTTCTGGCTTTTCAAAAAAAAAAAAAGCATTTCAGCTTTGTCACAAGTTAGTCTGTTTCGTTTCTCATCCAACACGTGATAAGCTGTGCATATTCAATTTCAGTCCTACTGTATTTGTGCGCTTGTGCACCAATGGCTGTTTGCGTCGTGGTATCTGTGTTTCTGCATGAATTACATGTTCGCTAATGATAACAATGTTCTGGAAAAATCAGCCGAAAAACTGACAAAAACTTAGAGATGTACCAACACAGTCTCATGACCAGTTCGTATGTATTCATTCGGGGTGGCAAATTCCTACTAATTCATGCAAATTCGTATGACCTCACTCGAGGTTTGTACGATTTGTCTAAACCCCAATGGTGGGTAGATTTAAGGGTGGGGTTAGGTGTAGGTAATTCGTACAAATTCATGCAAATTTAAAATACATACGATTTAGCAAAAATTTTATGAATTTGTACAAGTGATGTCGTACAAATTTCCATGAAATAATCACACTTTAAAAAAAAATTCATAAAATGACGGTAAAAAAACATTAGCTGTGGTTGCCGAAATAAAACTATGAAAAATACAGTAACATTATTTTTTACAGTTAAATACCATGATTTCTGATAATAAACCGTAAAACCTTATATAATGTTAATATACCAACCTATTAAAGTAGTGAAATCTATTTTGTACCTTTGAAATAGACTCATAAGCACCAAAAGCAAGTGGTGATGAGAGTCACATGGTGAACCAAAGCCCATCACAAGCAGCTTTTAAATATGAACATATATAGAAGGTGTTAAGGGTCATTCACACAAACACTAAACACCATCATGATGACATTCTTTAAACTGAAATATGCAATAAACATTAATTTAACAACATACAAGTAACACACAACCCTAATAAACATAACTGATACAATAAAACTAAAAAACATAGTTATTTCAAAGAAAAAACATACAATTTGAACAAAATTTTAAATGCAATGAAGGGAATTCTGGGAATGTCAGTTGTAAATTTTACAGTAATTTACCATTTAAGAGGTTTTTACTATATATTTTACTACTGTATATACTTATAATGCGCGATCGCCAACTGGATGGTTCTGATTTATGTCAGCCTGTGTATCCCTAATATATATATATATATATATACATACACACATATATATATATACACACACACGATATTTGTAAATAACTTTATTTTGTTTAAGACTGATGTGGGAATTGAAGTATAGTGCTTTAGGACATGCATCAGAATGTGGTGTAAGAGTTTTTTAAGACTGGACACCAGAAAAAGGGTTTAATTTAGTTGTGTCTGTTAAATGGTGGCTGTTAACTGTGTTACTCAAGGGGATGGAAATATAGACAGACCCTTCTAAGGTTATCATTCTGTTGGCAATGAGTATAACGCACATGGAGGATATAGTGTGTGTGTGTGTGTGTGTGTGTGTGTTTTAGAGGGAGATGTGGACTATGTGCTTCTGCTGTGGCTCTTCAGAGCAGCTGAAGAGGTAATTTGGCTTTACAGGGGTCCAGATTAAAACTGATTATGGTCATTTGATGAATTGCTCCAAATTATAGACTTGGACACGACAGCCGCAAATGTGCACAATTAAAAACGGAGAGAATGAGAAATCTCTCTTTTCTTCCCTCTTCGCTTTCACTCTCATGCTCTTACGCTCATTATTTATTTATCTTATTCTGACCTTTTTTTCTTATGCCTTTTTCCTGAGTTGAACTCTTCCACTGTCTAGTTCTCTCTCTTTCTTTTTCGCCTGATGTACTCTCTTTTATGTCTTTCCGTATTGAAGAGTTTCTATTAAGTTCAGCTTGAACTCTGTTAGTCAGGATGTCACTTCATTGTAAAGACTTAATGCATCTCTAGCTGCTGTGAATTGTTGTTTTGCATTAAAATATTTAATTTAATTTAATTTAATTTAATTTAATTTAATTTAATTTAATTTAATTTAATTTAATTTAATTTAA
>JAUCMS010000079.1:11808024-11823569 GCA_032357445.1 Enteromius radiatus | reverse complement strand
AATTTAATTTAATTTAATTTAATTTAATTTAATTTAATTTAATTTAATTTAATTTAATTTAATTTAATTTAATTGGCTTTTTTCCAAGTAAAATGTCTCAGTTACATTTAAAAAAAAAGGCATGATCATTTAATTAAATATTGTATGCTGATATGTGCTCAAACATTGTTTATTATAATTATTCTATATTATTATTTGTTGAAAGCCATTTTATTTTATTTATTTTGTGGAAACAGTGATGCTGTTTCTGGTTAATGAAAATTAAAATGTAGTTTTTATTTTTATTTTTTTTTATTTTTTAAACAGATTTTTTTACACATAAATTTAATACATACATTTTTTATTATTATTTTTTATTGTTTTTAAATTGTATTTAAATAAAATTAAATGACAGTACATTAAATTAAATTATGCCACACATCTAAAGCTCACTTCTGAGTTTCTTTTATTGAAAAAAAGGTTCATTCATTGTGCCACACATCTAAAGCTCACTGGTGAATTTCTTTCATAAAAGACACTCTGTCCTGTTGTGTGTGACTCAAGTCTGATTTTAATGGGGCCTGTGGCAACTGTGTTACATTGAATTCCATTTTGACACTTTTCATGCACACGCTTTTAACTTCCACCCACAGTCTAGCATTTCAGAATTGAAGTCTACACTTTCCTTTTTTTCTGTTTCTGTCTCCTGCTCTTGTTCTTCAGGTTGTGGTCTTGACCTAGCTTGCTCTAAGGGTTTTATGGGACTCAATGTTTGGATCACATGGTTATCAGAGGTTACCGTGCTGGGTCATGATGAGAGACAGTGCCTCCAGTAACCCCAGTGTTAACTTTTAATACCCTCTCTGGGTCTTTCTGTTGAGCAAACGGTTTTGTAAGGGGCAGGAAGTCACAACTAGGTTTAAGACAACTACAAAAGACAACTTCCTAGCAAGAAGACCTATGTGACTTTGTATACAGTATGTGGGTTTTCTTAGCTGTATTTTGCAGACAAAATGCTCTTTCATTCTCTGTCCTGAAAATTTTGATCTAACTTGAGGGGTCCTGTCATGTATGTTATTTATTTTTTTTACCATATTAGTTTAAATTTCTGGGTTTTCTTAGCACCAATGTTGCCAAGTCCACAGTTTTCCTGCAGAACTGAGCTACCTTAACACTGTTGCCGTGGGTTGTTTTTCATGTCTGCAGGTTGAAGCAACCTCAATAACGTGATATTTAGCCCCTTGCAAATATTAACATAGGAAATGTGTATTTTAGCCTCCTGGAATGTGTTTGTGCTAGTTTAGGCTAATTTTGAGTAGCAATTGTGTGAGTTTTGCTATAAAACCTGTCGAAGGCACACACACACACACACACAGAAAACGGCTGTTACACAGCATGTGAGTACTAAATTAAACTACTGTTTCAAGTTTTATTGCGCTTAAACTCTCAACATGTACATGTAAGTTTATCTTAAACGCATAAGCAACACAAGCTAACGTTTAGCATGCTAGCTTAGCAATTAACTAACCTATCAGAAGCAACATGTTACATTTATTCGTAAAATATGGCTTTATAGTAATATTTTAATACTCTAAGGCTCACATAATGATGTAAATAAGCCATTGAATTAATTTTTGTACTAGTTTATTGAAATAAACTCCCTCAAGCAATGTAAACAAGCAGGACATCCCTTTACCAGTACTGACATATACTGAAACAAAGAAAGCAGAAATGTTTTCTTTATTCTAAAACTGCCTAATGTTTTGCTAAATAGGGTTGGCTTACGTTTAAGCTGTATTCATTATGATTAGCTTCATATATAAACAATAGATGTGGCATGTCCCCATTTAGAGAGCTAAGCAACCGCCTGTTTATAAGTGTGGGCCTGCTCTGAGAAATAAATCCGTTGTTTTATGTAACATATATCCCTTTATAGATCCCATCATTAAACTGTCTGGATTACATAAGGAGTAGCTTTTTCCTTGGCCCTCTGTGCTTGCTGATAAACTAGGTTGTTTGGTGGGACAGAGTTTGCCAAGCCTGTTATCGCCACTCCAGTACAAGCGCCAGGAAGGAGGCATACCAACGGAGACAGTTGCCATGGTAACACTGCTACTGGTGGCAGCCGTGGGATGTAGAGGACATTAGAAGAGAGAGAGGGGGCTGGTGGAAGAGTTTCTAATGGTACGCACGCAAATACACCCTGAATAAGAAAAGGTTAAAAACAAAATACACACTGTTACGAAAATATAGCCTTCTACAGTATATAAGACTTCTGTGTTATATGTGTTTACATGAGACCAGAGTGAGCGAAACGTGTTTGTGTCAAGTTATTACTACTATTTCAACTCTTTTTGTTGAAGCTGGTAAACCTTGTAGCATTCCCACAAGTTTAAATGGACTGTTTACTTTATGAAAATTCCATAGTAATTCAAATATCTGTAAAAATAAGGCACAATATACTGCAAAATCGTAAGGATTTTTTCCCCGTGTTATTATATATTTTTTTACAGGTGTATTATTTGGTATTTTCACCTTTTCCTGGTGTCACTTCTTCGTTGAGTCAACTTTACAGTTCAAATGATAAACAATTATGGTCTTTAAACGTTGTATTGGTCCATAGACATCCATGTGAGGGTTTTTTTTATTATTATTTATTTTCTCTCAATTTTTTCACTTGGTACACTCAATTTGTAAAATTAATTTTATGTGACAGCTGGCAGCACAAGTTGTGTTTAACGTTTACCTTTAAAGCTAACATAAGTTGTAATGTTTTTGTAATACTTTATTAGAGGTAATACTTTACATAAAGCATTTTATTATTTTATAAAGAAGCATAATTGATTTTAAAATGCATAGTGAATTAAGTGTTGTAATATGGTTACAATTGTTCATAATAATAAACATTGTAAGGTGCATTTCAAGGCATTACAACTATACTTTTATGATGCATTATAGATAAACAGACAGATGATGACTATATTTATTGAAATAATCTTTTTAGGTTTAACAACACCTCTAGTCACTGTAACACAATATATATATACATATGATTATTTATTTTGACTCCCCATTTATAAATCATGGTTATTATAAAGTTTGTATTTATTAGTTTACGGTTCCAAAGAGCTTGCCAAATTATAGTAGCGATGTCAGCTAAACAAGAATATGTGGTGACCCACTTGTCACCGATAACCAAGTCTACAGATCTATTCAATACGTAGCTTTCCTCGCACAAACACACAGGGCACTGATATAAGCATTAACGGCACCCAAATCTGCTGACAACCCATAATTCTCCTTCTTCAGTATGGTACTGTGCAAACACGTCTGATGTTTACGTTTGATTATAGTTATCTTAGTATCAAAACCAATGAATGCTGGAGGTGAGAAGAGATCACATGTGTGTGTGTGCGCGCGATTGAATATATTCTCTGATTATTCTGTGTAGCTGAGTGTCACACAAGGCAATCAAAATCCACAAATGCAGAAAAATGTCTTGACGCTTTTTAGGCCAGTATTTCAATAGTATTTGAAGTAGCTAAAAATAAATGTTGCAATGGCAGCAACAAATCAACCTTAAGCGCTATTAACATTCAAAGACTGAAACAGAAAGAAATCAATAAGAAAAGAAGAAAAACAACTGTCCAAAAAAACGTGAAGGACTGTATTTTTTTGTTGCTTTTAGAACCAGTATAGAAATGACATAAAATCAGATAAAATGGGAATACACATGGACCCACAATTCCTTGTACTAAGACAAAACTCCATATTTTTTCAAGCAGACCAATACATTTATTTGCACATACAGTATATATATATATAGTATCAAGATGGGTGATTTATCTCTTCAACGTTATTCTGTTTTGTTTGTTTGCTGATATGGTTTTCAATTTAAAAAGTTTTTGCTGGGTTTTGTTTATGTTACAATAAATGTTAAGGTGAATCGAAAATGGAAACTTTATGTGGAGGTGCATCTTTGGTGTTCAGGCGTTTGGCCTGAAGATGATGGCATTGTATGATCAAAAGGTACACTATATTTTTGACAATTCAGTCCAAAAGACCAGTGGGTTGCCTGGGAAGTAGCCTTATTGGCTCTTTTAACGGTGTGGTTACAGAATCTACCAGCAGGGGCTGGAAGGGCTGCCAAAGCTAATCAGCCCAACTTCGATCCCAGTGGATAATATGACCTCAGTGAGGGCTGTCTTCAAGGTGTAGAAACCTTGGACCACCTGGGGTATGGAGACCCTTTTCAGGCTATTCTTTCATATCATCATACCACATGTGAAAAAGGACATGATACAGAGTGGAAACTGGGCACAATCACTGCTAATAACCTGCCACCCAGAGAAGCTCGTACAAGTTTCTTGTTGTCAGGCTGCATTAGCCGAGGCCTCCAGATAGTGGTTCTGATGATGTGAGGTGGCACCTCTTTTGGGATGGCAGTAATTCCAGGCATGTGGAACTCTTCCAGTGCCTTTCAAAATCAAAAACAGAGTGGTTTTTGGCTTCTGATGTCCAGCTATTTCAGTTTTCTTCTTTCCACCGGCCTGCAAGCTCCTGGTGCATGGCTTCAGGGCTTCTGTTTGATACGCGAGTTGAGTTTCGATGATGTCATGTACTAGATCTAGTGACCCGCCGGGAGATCTACAAGAATATATCATGGAATTGGTCATTTAGCTATTTTAGAGAGGATGAGAGCTGCTCCGCTACCTAAATGTTTACCTAGGCCTTCATTGGCTGGCTAATGGAGTGTACAGGTCGTAGATGGCTCAGTCCATTTCTTCTTTAGCTTGTTTGGCAATCCTGGGATCTCAGGCAAAAAATAGAGAGAATTCTGAATGAGTAATAAGGGTACGCACCAAAACTCTGTAACCATAGAATGCCATTATTTGCTTTTCAGCAAAGTCATGAACGACGTGATTTACCTCATGATGTCCCAAACATGACGTCCCACACATGCCCTAAACAGTCTTCTCTTGCCTCTTTATCACTTTGAACGAGGTAGAAACTGTGGAGATCCTCAGGCATCTCTTGGATCCCAAACAGGGATTCTGAGTCTGTCTCAAGGCAGAGGTAATTCTGGTTTGTCATCCATAATACTGTATGCCATTGGCATAGGTGTGTATAATTTTGTACCTCCACTCTTGTAGTCCTAAAAAGTTCTGCGGTTTACACAACATATTTCAGAATTGCACTTAGTTGTGATTGTAAAGCTTCACCCCATCCTTCAGGATGGATTTGTGACATTTGGTGGACTTGCAGCCACCTAACAATCTGTAACCCATCATCCAGGCCACTTAGGGCCACAGTAGTGGCACCAGAACTTTGGTAGTTTCCAAGGAACAGATCATTTGCAGATTTCACATCCTTCAAATCTCATTACCTGTTGACCATATTGTCCACAGCGTGATGGCCAGTCGGGGTATATGTCAGTGATCCAAGTCAGTCATGCAATCAGAGACACTCTTACTGAATGTCACATAACCTCTCATAAACAAACTCTCAAACTTCTACATTGCCATATGGCTAATATATATCCTATCTGATGAATTTCTTGTCTTGATCCACATTTGTAAATTGCTGACAATCTGCTAAATTGTCAATGATTTAGAAGGACATTCTTAATCCTAAAACAAAAATAGAGCAATATGTTTGAGACCTATGCCTTAAATGGTTACTCCACCCCAAAATGGAAATTTTGTCATTAATCACCCTCAAGTCATATCTATAAAAGTTGTGTTCGTCCATTTAACACAATTTAAGAAATTGTGGATGAAAACCAGGAGACTTGTGACTGCCCATTGACTGCGAAGTAATGAACACTGTCAAGATCCAGAAAAGTATATAAAAAAAGTAAATAGTCCATCTAACACAAGTGGGCTGGAGTGACCCAAAAAAAAAAACTACTTGCGGGTTTCAAAGACCATAATGGGCGATCCACTGTAGTGTTTATGTTTTCCTATTGAAACTGTAGAGGAGGATCTATGAAAACGTTTGTCCTTTTTTTGAATTGGCCAGTAGACTTGCTAGTTGGTAGCAGCTGGCACTAGGGAAAGGGGGCATTTTTCTTTTTGCAAATTTCACATTATCTTTTGGAACCCGCAAAACACCCTAAAATGTGTATATGTTCTTCGTGTCAACAGCCAGTAAACTATTCATTGCTAATACACAGTACGTGGTCAAAACTTTTGATCTGTCTTTAGACATTTTGGGGGTTTTGTCTACCCTAAAGCCTTGACAGTTGACCTCTCTGTGGTCCCCTGCTGAAAGACATCTCAAAATTTCCTGCTTGTTCTGACTGAGATAGTAACCAGTGGGACTGTCACTGTTATTCTGTAGTTTGTGTGATGTAAGGTAGGCCATCATTGATTGCCCATCATATATAAAAGATGGTTCATAATGTTGAACATCCTGGTGGATGACACCAAGAGCCTTAATAAAACATGAGGCCCCAGCAAGCAGATAAAAAATTCATATGAGGGAAAGAGAAAAGCAAGAGCAAGAATGAAAGAAAGAAACATTCCATAACATTACTTTTAGATATTTGCATTAAAAATGTCAGGTTTTACACCTGTACTCTCAAACACATTCTATTCCTTTCCGCTGCTTTTCACCTCTTTTCATAGCGTGATCATTTATGTGAGTGAGAGTGTGTGAGAGAGCAAGGCTGGGGCAGACGAAGGTGCCGAGATAAGTTATCAGACACATTCACATCCTCTAATTACCTTTTAATAGACAACCATTAAAGATTTCTATCATGAACCGTAATTAACCTGGGTCCACTCACATGCCACTCACTTTTATCTCTGTGTATGTGTGTCTGTTGGAATCATCCAGGAAAAAAACCTCTAGAATTTCTAAAAGTTTAAAGTGATTATCTGATTTACAACTTGTCAAGTGATAACCTCAGCAATGAAGCAGGTGTGTGGGGCATAAAATTAGGATCTCGAGCCATAGACACTCTTTTAAACTGCTCTGTCAAAGCATTATATTAGCATATAATTTGTTGAAATTTACAGTTTTACTGGACAATAAAAATGCCTGCCCAGCAGGAAAAATAAAAATTAAATTATGTATTTATTTATTTTAAATGGCTGATCCCACTCGTGATATATATATATAATTTTTATTTTTTATTTTTTTTTGCAGCGATGCAATTAATTGGTTCTCCAAAAAAATATTTTAAAGAGATAGTGAATCAATGCATTTCTATCAATAATAATAATAAAAACATGCTTTTAAAACCTTATAAACTGTAATCTCTGGCTTCCTATAACACAATATGACACAATATGAAAGAGTAGTGATGCATTGGATGATTTAGACTGTGCGGAAGTACAGAGGAAAGGGCAAAACAAAATGCCAGTCATGAATTAGACGTACAAAATGAGGATTTGTTGGAGAATTTCTATATAAGCCAAGAGGAGACTGGTTTTCCTTTACTGTAAACAAAACTTGGTTCTTGCAAGATTAGCATATTCTCAGATCTTACGTTATGCATACATCCTACATCATCCAACAAAACTTTATGTTAAATTGAATATGAACAATTTCTCCTCACTACAAACCTTTTGTGTAATTGCATGTTACTGTTAAAGACTATTTTTCATGCCAGTAAATGGGCAACGAGAGAGGAATGGGAACTTTAAAATCCGGTGTGGAGTTCAAGCGGACTTATTACAGAATGCATTAAGAAGGTAAGAGAAATTGCTATTACTCCACTCCACTCACATATCCTGGTCTAGATATGCATTCAGAAGTCTCATTACTTTTGCAACCACATTATTATGTGACCCATTACCATATGAGCCTCAGTTACATGACTGCAAATCTGTTTATCTGACTGCCTCTCTAACTATTTAGCTTTTTTTTTTTTTTAAACCTTTAATTGTTGCTTTTATTATATAACTTATCGTACACTATGTATTAAAACCAGCCCAGTCTCACAGACATATATTATGAGGTGGCTAGTTCGTACAAATTCGTACAACCTCACCAAATCGTGAATGAAGGCTAAATCGTATGTATTTTGTATGAATGACCTACACCTAACCCCGCCCCTAAACTTACCCATCACTGGGGTTTAGACAAATCGTACATAATCATACGAGTGATGTCGTACGAATTAAGAAAACAATCATACGTCGTTATAAGAAAACAATCGTACAATCGTTATAAGAAAACGAGTGAATTATGACCAAATTTTCATTTTGCAGTAGAGTAAACCTTTAACTGTTTTAACCCATTAGAACGTTCAGTGTAGTACAGTGTACATATGTCAAAATTGGAATATAAATATTAATAATAAAAAAAACGAAAAAGCGCTATTGCGACTGCAGCGCGTCACATGACAAGTATAATGTGTCGCCATGGAAACAATAAGGGCTAAACGTTCTAAATTAACAGTCGCCTAAAAAGACTCACTCTGAGGGCTCAGCTGGAATATTTTTAACTCGCGTGTGAAAGGGTTAACCAACCATTCCTAGAGCTTTCAAAGTGTACTTGTGAATATCTCGTCTTATACAAACGCACAGTAGGAATTCAACTAGACAACCAGACCTGTATATTCTGCTTTTTTATCTGAGTTATGCCTTTGAGATAATCATTAGTTATTACATCTGGACAGGCAAAAATTGAAGCCTGAAGCTTATTCACATTTTCCAGTTTATTCTTTAGTTTATTCCATTCCCCAACCATTTACGGTGACAGCCGTGGGATTTGTTTGAATGAATTTATGTCCGGGCTGGTTTATTTTTGTGGTAAAATCTATTTTAGATAAACCTGACACTAAAAACAAACCAAACCAAAGTTAGTCTCTTAACACGTCAGTCAGATTTAGATATTTTTCCCCCTGTCCAAGCAGGCTGTTCTTAGCCAGAAATGAACTGTCACACTCCACTTTATAGCTCCTTGTAAAACCCCCTGACATATGAGACCGGAATAAAAGAAACTTAGTACAGATTAATTAATAATTGAGCGTTTGAACGTATGTCAAATAAGCAACTGCTTGAAGGATAGCGTTGAGCGAATGTGCACAGTGTAAATGCGCGCACCAAATTGTCTAGTTTGCATCACTGTGCCCAGACATTAGCGCTCCACGTTTGCGCTCTTGCATACGTGAGTTGGCATCTTTGTTTAGCCGCTCTCTCGGATTTAGCGAGGGTCAACCCGCTAGATTAGAACAGAGCTGGGTCAGTCTCCGACGTGGAACAATTTAGCCGTGTGAAAAATGAATTACTCTCGAAAATAAAGTGACAGACGGAGGGGAGGAGAGGTGAGGTACGAACCCCCAACACTCCAGAGAGGAGAGGGAGGCGCCGGGCCGAGCGCGACCTAGAGCAGAGAGCCGGTGTGGGGGTTGATTGAGAGGGCAGGGTCGGTCATCTTTCTGGCTGGATAATTTGGTTTTGACAGCAGCTGTTGCATAGCCCCGTCCTGCCCCTATTAAAGAGGAGAGACGGGGCTGATTGTACGTACACAGGGCGCCAAACACCTCCTCTGTCACTGTCACTGTTCTTCTGGCAGTGACGCAGATTCATTTTTGGACCCAAAACATGCAAACTCTCTTCATCTACTCATCCACATATAACTCCAAACGTGTAATTTCCTTGCTTACATGGAATGCGAAAGGAGAACTTCAGCAGAATGTTCATGCTGCTCTTTTACATACAGTCAAACCAAGACACCTTCAACATTATATTACGACGTATCCTACCTAGCCTCATGGCTTAAACATACCTTGGTGCACCTTTTAACGCACCGAACTTGAAATACGTATCAATAAATACATACAATCGCTGCATTTTCCAAATGAAATGAACACTAGAGGCAGTAAAACTCAGACACCTCACGTGAATATAGAGTTTTGATTAATAAAGCGTAATTACATGATAATTACGCTTTATTAATCATGATAGAGCATTAGCTTTCAGCAACAGTCCACATATATTTGAGTTCTGAACCACTGCAATACATACCTATATTAACGTAATACAAATATGCCAGGGTTCACATATTCAACCTGTGTTTTAGCGCCACTTAGTGGATATTTCTCTTTGAAATTGCCGCAAAATGTGCAGTAAAAACAGGGTTGCACAAAAAGTGCACAGAGGTACATATTGTTTATGAAAACAGGTTGTAGTTTAGAAAATGGTAATAAAATGTGACAAGAATTTAGAGTCAGAACAAATGCATCTTGAAAATGTCAGATAACTTTTGGAATGGATTACAATCAACCAAAAATTATTCAGCTGTTACATTTAAATGCACAATTATATAATAGCAATTTGGTTCAACCAATTACCAAACAAAACATGGTCAGGTCAAAGTGAATATTTTTTGACTGGTAGTCCACTGTATGAAGACTTTTTGGGTGTAAAACTTTTTGAGTTCACTTTATTATGAACTATATTGCACACACTATCAAATCAAAATATAGATACCTATTCAAAATTATATCTGGTGTCTGAACACCCTTTGGTGACTGTATAATGAAAAGGAATAGTGAGAAATGCTGTCAAGCTACAAAATAGACAAAAGCTTCTCTTAAGGTATTTTAATGGCATTCTATGCAAAACATTTAACATCTGTGGAGCTTTTTCATAGGGGAAATGTGTTGTTATTCAGTATTTTGTAAAGACCTTTTACAGTTCTTTAATGAACCCAAAATCGTTATTTTATTGCTCTGAAAACCTTCATTTTGGAACATGTATTTTTAAGAATTTATATAGCTCAAGGTCAATATTTGACAGCTTTTGTGATGTTAATGTTTGGCAATATGCATGTTAAAATGTATGTGATACATCTTATGCCATGTTTAACCCTCTAGAGTTGACAGAGGCATTGGTAATTTTTTAGTAACTATTTTATTATGATTTATGTTATTTTAAAATTATTTATTAGCATTTTTACAGTTCTATAATGTAACAAATGATTAGGTTAACTTAAAAACGCTTTGCAGTTCCTTTACAAATCCCAGACCTTAAAACTGGTGCTAAATTATAGTTTACAGTGTTATAGCATCAACACAATATCAGTATTTCACTGTTTTCATATTGTGACACCCATAACTATCATATGGACATGTTTTGTTTTTGTCATTTTTGGAAATTGCAGCCCCTAGTCACCATTCAGTTTCACTGAGTATTTTCATTGCCATTATGTTTCACTTTAAAAAATTTCATATATGAGTGAACTTCTGAAGTCTGAACTTCTGGGCATCTGATGCTTGAGGGCAGTCGTGTGAGATATCACTCATCTAACTGAACAACTTCATTTGTTTCCTCTTTCTCTCTCTCTCTCTCATTTTCTCTTTTTTTTCCCCCTCTCAATCTATCTGATGGGCAGACTGTCTAGACTGTAATTAATTTTAGACATTCCTATCTCTGGGAACAACATGCATTATTGGCTAAACATATACCCTGATACCAAAAAGCCAATGCACAGGATTAATGATATGAAGCTGAGTGAAAAGCTCTAGCATCTAACGTATCATTGGTAGTCAGTTATTATTATTAAATGAGAACAATCATCAATATCATCATATTATAGTATCCAGTTGTAATATTGCTCACATAAGTCAAATTGCCAACAAAATACACATTTTGTCCCATTGGAAATTCACATTTTGAGTTGAAATACAGTAAATTTATTACAGATTTAAGTAAATAAGAAGGTAACTTGACATGAAGACATCTTAAAGGTACAATAACAGCCTGCACTTAAACAATTCATTCTTTCAATTAATTTAAGCGTGTTTAATTCTAAGGGTCAAAGACGATGGAAAGCTAAAATGAAAACCAGTAATTCTTATCCAACATACAACTTTGCACAGTCTCGCATCAACAATATGTCATATTTTCTGTTATACTAAAATGTAGCATTAATTATACTCATGCATTATCACATAGAATAAATACAAACATTCCATATGTCTTCAGTTTGACTATGACAGGCTTCCAGCTGCAATTTTAATTATCTTTTCATATTGAAAGCGTCTGTGCGCTTGTGAGCGCACTCGTCAAGCAGATTGAAACACCTCCCTGACCATTTGTTGTCATGCCAAAGAGATTTACGTGAAGAGAAACCAACAATGCAAATCGTTTTAGCGCAGACTACGCAGTCATACAAATCTTCCGCGAGGACACATTTGCTTGATCTAGAACATTCCACATGCATCTTACTGCAGACTGACACACCGTGGGGAGGGAAAGGCTTTTGTAAAGGATTGTGGGTAATGATCATTACACAGTTTGCCAGCGCTAAAACTATCTATTATACTGATGACAGCTCTTAAGGGAAGTCAGCAGTGTGTGTATAGCAAAGTGTTCATCCTCACAGTATACAATATGTTCAGTGTCACTACTCAAGTATTATATAAGTCAGTTGAATGATTCTGCTGGAGCCTCACTGCTAAAATGTTCTCTTTTCTTTTGCTTGGACAAATGTGGACCACACGTAAGCTGATCTTTTTTTCTTTTTTTAAATTAAGAACACCTAGAACATCCAGACTAAAATGTCTGTGCTTTGAACTTAAATTTGTACAGTAAATGTTAAAGTTAAATTTATAACAGTGTTCTGCTTTGCCCACCTACACATGTTGACATGGCTTATCTTCATTCGTTTGAAATAAAACGAGCTTGAATTAGAATATAAATACTCAAATTCATTGGAAATTGCTCTGCCAAGTGGATTTTTGTTTTCACCTCTAAAACTTTAGTTGTTTTATGTACAAACAAGATGTACCGACTGTGTTTTTAAGGACATAGAATAATGGCTTAATGGAATTCACAAATATTGCTGTGACATGCATAGCTGTACATGTAAAAGTGCTTATGCTTTGTAATAGTCTAGTTTTTAAATATTGTGGGTCAAGAAAGTATTGCTTTCTAATATTTTCCACATAGATAGAGAAAGAAAGAATGGTCAGTGTAAGAGTAGGCAAGGGGAAACCAGGGTTATACAGCCTTAAACAACCAGTAAATGATGTATCATAGAGTACAGAGAGACTTCTAAATAGGAGTTCACTTGCTGTTTTATTGTTTAGATTTTTGGTAACACTTAGCAAATTAAGAATTTATTGAGGGAAAAGTTGTAGTTAATAGTTAACAATTAACTATGACGTTTCCCTTAAAAAAAATCCTAATTTGCTGCTTATTAATAGCGAGTGTGGTAGTTGTTAAGTTTAGGTATTTGGTAGCATTAGTGATGTAGAATAAGGTCATGTAGAATAAGACATTAATATGTGCCTAATTAACAATAATAAATGGCTAATATTCTAGTAATATGCATGCTAATAATCAACTGATAGGTGTAACCGTAAAATAAAGTGAATGGATGGATGAATGAATTCTCGATTATAGAAATAAACAACTTGTGATTTGTAAGTATTTAAAGATACTCCTTTAAGTGTTTTCATATCAAATCCAATTATTATTAATAGTAAGTAATTATGATTTTGCATATATATAAAAAAAAACTGAAGATTGTTTGTGGCAATCGTTAGTATCTGAAACGTTTTGCCTGCTGGTGTTTGTTTATCTGTTGTTGTTGTTATGTCAGCATACAGAGAATTTGATTGGATTTGTATATGGATAGGTTGTGAAACACTCATCACTCTCACTTTTTTTTTTTTTTTTTCAATTTTTGAAGAACACACACACACACACACACACAGAGATAGCTGGGTGCCCCATGCGGTAATCAGGTCCACGATTGGAGCGCAAATATAAATAGATGGATTGTGGATGAGCGCATGAACCGTGGCATCTCCATGACGATAACACCCAATTTGACTGACAGGTGGCACTGCATCGTGCCGTTTACCAATCGGAGGCCATCAACAAACTCATCACAGACGAGTTGGAAAAAAAGAAAAGAAAACATCAATGCAATTGGAATGGAAAAAAACATGGGATAGTTGTGGAGGGAATGCATATGGCTACTTTTTATTCATGGGTTTACGCTGCAATATCGGTCAGGTCAGCAGAGCAGAAGAGAAACACACGTTCATTTTCAAATCCGGCCCGTCATTCTATCTTGTCCAGCTGTGATAGCATGCTAATGCACAGAGACACACATTCACTACAGCAGGAAATCAAGAGAGTCTTATCTCCCCATATTAATATCCATATCAATATATGCAGTTCAGATAACAACGTAACCTTCTGTTCTGTATGCTGCTAAAACCATCATTCATAACTATTTATTCTATAGAATAATTCATATATGCCCACACAGCATTGTAAAACAATAAAGGCCTTTCAAAATAATCCCATCATGAAATCACTGGCCAAACAATATTAGACAATTAAACATTTGACCTATCTGGTCTATATATATATATATATATTGTCGCAGGTGGAAGAATCACACAACAAGGATATATTCAGTGAAAGCACCAGCGGGTGGTTTTTATTTACAAGAAGATGAGAGGTGAGAAGGTAAGTGATCTTCCGGTGCTCGTGGTGCTTTGTGGCAGCACAGATCTGACCAGGAAGTCCTCTTGTGGGGTGAAGGCCGGTCGGTCACGGGCTGCTGTCTGGGGATAAAAGGAGAGGAAGCGTTAGCGTTAGAAGGTTCTCCCCAACTGTTGCTTCCCCCTGTGACTTATGTACGAGGCAGGGCAGGTGTTCCCCTGTCTGTTTCCAGGGTGACGCTGATGATTGTCACACACCGTCCATCTCCCCCAAGTGTCGTCCTGGTCCTGTGGATAATATGAGACAGTAGGGGAAGAAATAATAGGGGGTGGGTGGGGAATGACCCCTGACAGCCCTGCAAAAGGTGCCTAGATCCAAGAGAGGCTGTCGACATTGGCGGCTCCTGTCCGATGCCGCACCACGAAGTGGACGTCCTGGACCGCATGGAACCCTGTGGTCACCCTGGCATTGGTGTCCTTACTCCGGTTCATCCACTGGAGTGGTGCGTGGTCGGTTACCAGAGAGAATTTCCGCCCCAGCAGGTAATAAAGCAGCTCCAGGACTGCCCACTTGAAGGCCAAGATCTCCTTTTCCACTGCAGCGTAGTTTCTCGCTTCCTGGGTCAGCTTTCTGCTGATGAATAAGACTGTATGCTCCTCACCCTCTTGTACTTGGGACAGGACAGCTCCCAGTCCTGTATCGGAGACATCTGTCTGCAGCAGGGAGGGGCAACTAAAGTCTGGAGCCCGTAGAACCAGTTCAGAGGTGAGTGCTGTCTTGATCCATTGAAACGCCTCCTCAGCCGCTGGCGTGGATCCTCTCCGGCTGCCTCGTCCTGGTCAGATCTGTCAGAGGGGGGCAGCTAAGGAGGAGAAGTTACGTATAAAGCAGCAATAGTACCCGGCCAGCCCCAAGAAAGCTTGTACCTGGGTCTTAGTTTGTGATGTTGCTGCTCCCCACATTGCTTCCACTTTCTTCTCCCCGGCCCATCTGGTAACCCAGATACTTTGCTTCTGAGAGGGAAAGATGGCATTTGCGGGGGTTGGTACCTGCCAGTATCCCTCGGTGAGCAGGGCTCCAGACTAACTTTTTGTGCTGGTTGCACTTGTGCGCCTAACTTTTTTTTTTAGGTGCACAAGCACAAAA
>JAUCMS010000079.1:11750233-11783844 GCA_032357445.1 Enteromius radiatus | reverse complement strand
CAGGTGATAAGAATCGAAACTCGAAAACTAGTCCTGTCCGAATAGGGCTACAGTGCAATTCGGCTAGGTATACATCCGCGCTAAACTATCAGGGTGAAAGTCATCGTAGCTTGTGTAGTATAGACCCAGCTCCCAACACAACTTTGTGAATAGATTAACAGCGATATTTTTTTTTATCGCGCGAAAAGTCTCGCGTTAACGGCCCACCACTAATATATATATATATATATATATAAATATATAAAAGCATATGTTTATATATTAAATATGTTCATATATAGAAAATAAGAATATTAAAACATGCAAATATTTTCAAAATATACACTTTATGTGTGTGTATTTCTATGCATAATAAATATAGCCTACACATTACACAATTATATGTAAAGTAAATAAGAACATTTATTTTGGATTTGATTAACTGTGATTAATCGATTTACAGCACTAATATACTGTATATATATATATATATAAAACACTTTCTAAAAACAGTACCCACCTCTGTCGCATTTTGCATTAAACCGTGTTTGATAATAGTTTCATATCATTAGAGTTTTATTTAAGCAGTATGTTTTATCTGATCACAAACTTCCATAATCCATTTCATAAAGAGGAATAGCATGAGTTCAGGGGGCTGAAACGACATGATATGAAACTTCCCTGCTGAGGGTGAGATGAGCTAAGACTGACAAATTGTTTCTCTCCAAAACAGGAAGTGAGAACAAAAATTCACTTCCTGCTCAGGAGACAGTTGGGTGCATAAAGCCCACAGAGACAATAGAGTATCAAATTCCTAGATTTTTTACATCTGTTTTACAGTCTCCCTGGAACTTTTTTTATTCAGTTATGTAGAACAGAAAACAATATATTTTTTTCATTAATTTGTCACATAATACTTCAAAGAATGTTGTTGCACCATCTCTCTTTGTCTTAAGTTTCACCATCCTTCACTTGTTATTGGCGTTTTCCACTTTCTTCAGAAAATGTCTTCCTTCTCTTGATGGTTTTCTTTGTTCATTCATCACCACACTATTCAAATAAGATTGTTATTAAGCACACAGTGGCTGATACTGATATTCATATTACAAAAAAATGAAGGGGGGAAAAAAATCGGGGGCAGCAGTAATAATACTTTTAATGTTCGTATGTCCTCTGCCGATCAAAACTGTCATTCAAATCTGTGAGTGATGAACAGACCCCCCACCCCTCCCCCCATTATTTATGTATTCAACTCTTTGAGGTCAGGTTGGAATATTTGAAAGGGATATGTGGGTAGTTTAGTTTTAGCAAGAGCAAAACTTTTCGCTGAGAGTGTGGGCAAGATGTTTATCATAAATGCTATTTGATTATTTCATAATAACTGGGTTGTTTTTTTTTTTGTATAATGACAGTGCACTTGGTTTTAATTTACATCTAAATCAGTTATTCACAACTGGATAACAGGTCTGTTCTGAGGCTAAATACATAAAGAAAAAAGCTAAATGCAAATATAATAAATATGAATTTAATATGAACTTTTGCACTTAAATGTAGGATTTGTTGATGCCGTCGAAGGAAATGCAAAATAATCAAAATAAGTGTTTGATTTTAGGGTTTAGTTTAATAGTGTGTTGGGTTGCCGATGTAAAATATAGATCCTGGAGAAAGACAAAATAAAGATAAAGTTTTTAACTACAAGAATAAATCAAAATCTTACAGATAGAATACCGCCCCTGTTGTTTGTTTGTTTTCTTTTAGTTAATATTACCCTGATCCAGTTTATGTACTTCATTAGTTTAGAATACAAACACAATTCATGCTCTCTTTCACTTTAGCCAGCTCAGTTATTGATTATTTTTCCCATATGTTCCATAACCTCTAATTTCCCAACAATTGGCTTAACACAAGAACATCGGAGGTCTAATTCAACCTCCAAATGATCAATAACCGTGATTACACAGAGAAAGAGCTGCAGGAGGACGTTTTTGTCCTCCTGCAGGAATGGCTGGAGAAGTGTCAACAAAACGCTCGCATATGCCCAGGAGGCATTTTGCTTTTTTTTTTTTTTTTTGGATTTATGTCTGTGTTTTCTATTTAAAAGAAGACATGTGGCTCAGACATTATGTAATAAGTGCAATAAAACTTACAGTGCGAATTAGTATAAATACAGATCACACAAGCCACAAAAGTTATTTAGCTGGAATCGCACAGATATTGACTAATCTCTGAACTGCAAAGCCAGACTAAACCAGCTCGGTATTACTGCAGTCGAGTTACATCTGGCTTTGTTTGATGTGTCTGTCGAGCAGATTTGATGCGATAAATAAATAATGTATATAATAAGTATACAAACCCAGTGTGAATTATAACATATTTAAGGATATAATTAGATGAGGGTGACAACAACATTTGTACACTTAAACTTTGTTCCAGAACCAGTATAGTTATACTGGTACAACCAAAAGGAAAAGAAAACTGTAAATGTTGCGTTGGCAGTTAAATAAAATAAGGTTATAAAAGGCCAAAAAAATAAAAGCTGTTCCAGAGCAACATTATGCTAACGCTATGGTTCTAAGATAACTCATTTTGACAAGGTATTAATTTAGCACGGCATGTATCCTTCACAGAATATACTGCAATAAATCGAGTTTTGCATGTCAAGAGAAATATAAATCCTATAGTAAATTCTTAAAGACAGACTTGAACATGCTAAAAATATACTTGCCCTTCATATGAACCTTTTTAAACAATTACAGGTGTTAGCTTAGCAACAGCAGACTCTATTAGAATCAATTGTGAGTCCAGCTCACTGAGCATGTCATGTGTGTTATACTGTATGTGTGATTCACTGAATTGCTGTTTATGTAGATCAACCCAAGAACTGCTACTTGTAAGTTTTCGTTTTAGTTAGCTTTTGTTGGTAGTAGACAAGGCAAGGGTTTAGTCTCTTGAGAAGTTTCTACTTACAAGTTGTAATGCATTGTACAATGCGTTCAAGTGTTTTTATTCATATAAATTGGAAGCAAATGGGCATTTGCAGTTTTTGCTTCCAAACAAAGACAGGAAATGTAAAGCACACCCTGCTGAAAAAAAACTAGCATGCTAGGTAGGTTTTGAAGCTGGGATGCTGGTTTAAGTTGGTTTATGCTGATCCTTTGCTGGTTTATGCTGGTCACATGCTGGCAAATGACCCGCATAAACCAGCATCCCAGCTTCAACCAACCTACCTAACCAGCATATGCTGTGTAACTAATGCTAGCCTTTATATTTTAGCATTTATGTTCTTCCGGAGAAAATATTTGAAAATGTAAGTATATTCCATGACTCCGTCGCTTCAGAAACGAAATTAGTGGAATTTCTAGAAGCTTTATTGTTGGCTTTATAACAGGCTTGCACAATGAAACTTATTTATTAGCATTACCAATTACCCAAAACCACGATGCTTTAATTGACATGCCCCCCCACTCGTCAAGTCTGGGCTCAAAAAAAAATCCAAAGCTTCCCACTGGTAATTACGACCTTGGTGGCATTTTCTCTTCATCTAAATCTGATCATATCGACATGACTTGAAGGCAGCATTAGACAACTTCCGTCAATATAGCGGCACACAGGGTGCTTAAGAAAGACAAAAACAACGAAAGCGCAATATACCACAAATGCTACTTTTTCAAATGTAAGCTAATCTTTCAAGCTGTTCATTCACTCTGTCACCTTTTGTCTCTTTGTTTTCTCCTTTGTGTTTTGCGCTTTACAGACACAGTAACAGACCTGCTATCTTAGCGTGATGAATGTAGCCAATAACAGCACACACGGCTCCTCTACCATTCTAATGTTACATTTACATATGCTTACCCGCAAGGCCAAAACACTTTCTCTTCTTCTCTGTGTGTTTCTCATTATCTTGTTTGTATCTAACATAAATCTCAACTGCAATGTAGCGGTAATTATTATTAGCCTAATTACAGCAAACTAGCAACTGATGCACCTATGCTTTCACGGGAAAAAAGCTGTGAATTCATTAGTTGTTCTATATTTGAATGCTACACTTGAGTGCAAAAGCACGCTTCTTATTTACTAACCACTCACAATCTAGTAACAAACTAGCTGCTAAATTTGCAGAAAAATAGTAGGCCTAACTGTTGTTCCTTCTTTGTAGTTTTTACATCATTTCTGCACACATTTTCAGTAACACTTTATTTCGGTAGTCCACTTTTTTCATGCTACTAATAGTAAGTAAATTGGACTACTAGAAGTCATTAGAGTATTAGTAGACTGTCTGTTTAATATCTTCAACACTTAATTTTGATGGCTGCACAACAAACAACATACTGGCTATGAGCAACTTTGCACGTATATGTCAACTTATTCTACTAACCCTAAACCTACCCTAACAGTCTCCTCTGAGACTTAGTAGACATGTGGTTGCAAACTAATGATAATTAGTTGACGTGTAGTTGGCACTTAAGTGGTACTTACAGATAGGAGAATGTCTAAAGTGGACTATCAAAATAAAGTGTAACCGCATTTTATGTTGATAATTGGTGCAAATGATCATCAATGGCTCATGCATTTGAGTGAAATTTCTTTGTATAGCTATTGTGTTTATTCCAACCTGGTCTCATAAATATATGTACCTCTGTGCACTTTTTGTGCAACACCATTTTTACGTTCCTTACTGCACATTTTTCCACAGTTTCAAAGAAATGTACACTGAGTTGGTTCAATATCTGAACCCTGGCACACTTTATTACGTTGATATAGGTATGTATTGCGGCGGTTCAGAATTGAAATATCCGTGGGCTGTCGCTAAAAGTTAATGCTCTATCATGTTGGAAATATGCCCTACACCAAATCCAACCCTAAACCTACCTGATAGTTTTAACGAATGCAAAACTGATATAAAAACGCATTTGGTATATCACATTTAGATATGAAGCTGGATATGTGTGTATATCTGTTTTCAAATATCCCAACATATTAATATTGTTTTGACGTCATGACTTGATATTCTTTAAGTAGTAGTGCGAAAATTACGGTTTATCTCTGTAGATTTGTGTGAAAAGGAAGTGGAGTGTCACTGCCTCTAGTGTTCATTTCTTTTGGAAACTGCAGTGATGTGTACTATATTTCGTGCCACGCTAAAAAGTGCACCAAGGTACGTTTATGCCATGAGACCAGGTAGATTTGTTCAGTGGAGAATTGAAACTGTACAGTCCCAGTAAAGTATGTCAGATTGCAGTAATTCGCTGTATCCTCTACAACACAACACTCAGAATGTCTCTGTAAAATTGGAAATTGTGCCATTTAAATTGCTTTCAGCACAGTTTTGATGCCATTAACTGAATTGCACAATTATTGAAGTACAGTACTGTGCAAAAGTCTTAGGCCTCTAGTATTTTCACCAATAAAAATGGTTTCAAGTTGGTTATTTCTATCTTTTGCGGTAGCGTGTCAGGTGGAGGTAGGTTTTTTGAAGCATCTTGGAGACGTTGCCACAGTTCTTCTGGATTTAGTCTGTCTCGGTTTGTTCTGTTACTTACTTCATGTCATTCCAGACAGACTGGATGATGATCAGATCAGATCTCTGTGTGGAGCACTGGCTTTTGTTGCATTATTACAATTAATGACAAAAGTAATGTTTGGAAATGCAAACTGATATTACTGACATAAAAAACTGTAAATGTTGCCGACTTAAAACCAATTTTTGTTGGTGAAAATGCCTTTTGCACAGTACATGTTCAGTTGCATAAACTGACGTATATCTGAGTAAAACAGGACCTGGAATTGTCTTGTTTTGACCTCTTCTAGAAGATCCAGACAAGGTCATCCATCCACACCTCATCCGCCAGGTACGTTTAACAACATTAACATTGATCTTCATCACTTTGCAAAAGGGACAAGGACACATACATTTCATAATTACATTCAAAAGCTCTTCAAACTGTTATCCCCGTCCTCCCTGGACAGGCGGCTTTATGAAGCTTTGGCTGTGAACAGAGGCAGCACTTTATTTCTGCCTGGTTAGGCAGAATAGATCCTCATCAAATCGCTCTTTTTAAGACAATGTGCACGTGGGCGTATGGCTTTGGGCTTATTTGACAGCATCAAATGGATTTCAGAAGAAAGGAAATATCGTCGTTTATGAAATAATCCCCTCATAGTTATTTCATCCTTGTGCTGGTGTGCGTGCCGGCATTTTGCGCCTTTCCTCATTTACTTATGTCCTTTTTTCTTTTTATTTAGGCTGAATAGATGCTGACAGAGGAAGAGAGGAAGGAATAGACTTCGAAAAGGATGATGTTATACATACTTTATTTAGATTAGGCGTGTAGATGACATGGGCTGTGAAATATGGCTGATGTCTCGGGTCAGCGCCTTTTATTGTGGTGGAAGGAGACGAGGAGAAAGCATGCGTTTCTGGTTTTCTGTTTACGTCTTGACTCACATACATCTCCGTGGCTCGAAAAGGAGCCTGAGAGGTGTGTGTGAACGTGTGTAAATATGGTCGCTAACAAGATTACAGGCCGCAAGTGAGTGGATGATGGGTGGAAAAGGAACATGTTCCACATGTTTTAAGAAGCTATGTTTAAGAATAACACTCTCACACCCACACAAACCCACCGCTTTCCAGAAACCAGGATTCTGCTTTCTTGTGGGTTTGTTAAACAGACCTCTTCGCTTGTTATTTAACCTGATTGGTCGGTTGGGTTTATAATGTTTATTAGTTTTTCTTTTAGCTTAAGTACAGGACTTGTGGCTTTTTGGTGGTTTGTGGGGATGACGTAAATGTAGGCTCGCCTTGTGAAGACATTGGCTACGACACTAGCAAATGTTAGTAGTGCTAGGCTAGCACTGCTAGCCTGTTTGGCTTTTTAGTTTCCTACCACACATTCAGGATTTTATTGTGCATGGTTCATCAGCGTACGTCACATTAATCATTGTTCAGCTATTTCTGACAAAATCCAGTCATTTCAAAAGAAATCTGGATGATCAAGAGCTACGGCGAAAAAATGTCTGACCAAAAAGTGCCTTCTGTGTGAGTTGTGCTTTATATTTTGCTACACTATTGATATCAATGTACATTTCGAAGAAATTTTGCTAATGAGGAATAAAATTGTTTCGTACTACATGCTTAGCTTCTCTGCTAACTTGCAGATATGGCTAATCGGTAATGCTAAGCAGTAGCATTGCATTAGCAAATCCACACAGGTCTTACTCCATTGTCCTTCTCCATTAAAAAAGCAAAGGGGTTGCATATGCGATTTAGTATTGAATTGTAAAATTTCTTGGCCAATGCTATTGTAGTATCTGATTTATATCTGTTGGTGTGGATTTAGCATCACACAAAATCAGTGCATTTTATTTACTAATTTCATACAGACCCTCCAAAATGTTCCATGCTGATTTCACCAATAGAAAGCACATTATTTTACTGAATACGCTTTTTTGCTGTTTGCTTCATTTTGAGTGCAATTAAAATATTTAAAAACAATATGACCGCTATAATACAACAATAACAGAGCTACGACATGATGAAAGTGTCAATGTACAGGTATATGTCAGTGTATTTCGATGTATAACTATGATTGTAGTTGTAGGCAGGACCACAACTGATTTTAGTAATGTGCAAAACTGTTTACAGATAATTGATACTCTTTCTATCACTAACATTAATTAATTACACTATTAAATAATGGTTATTGGTGGGATTTCACTACACAGTGCTGTAAATATCAGGGCAATGCAGTAGTCAGTCATTTTGGGGCTGCATTAATTGGAATAAAGTCCCATGAAATCCTGGTGACTATTGCAGAAATAGCCTATTAGTCACCTGCTCTGATTAATTCATTCCATAACTGAATATGTCTGATTAATATGGGGGTTAAACTATATAATTATATTTAGTTTGGCTAGTCATGATATCTAAAAATACTGGCCACTCTGAAGGCATATATATATGACTGGAGTCTTTATCTTCATATTTTTAACATAATTTTATCATCAAATTCATCAAACTTTTTTCTTCAGGCTTTTTTTACACTGGAAAAAACTATATATACATATATATATATATATATATATATATATATATATATATTTAAAAAAAAAAATTCAGTCATATTGAGATTATGTCTTGTGAAGACAACATAGTGGCCTACTTAAGTTAGAGAAGTTAGAGATCTAAATACAACTTTGCATTTTGACATGAAAAGATTGTTTTGTTTTGTTTTTATAGAGGATTGTTGTTTCTTGTTCTTAGTAAAAAAAACACAAAACAAAAGGAGAACTTTGACCGAATGATATTGAGCAAGAAACACACCGGAAATTCAAAGTTCATGTATGCAGTTTCATTCCTTTATTTATCTCACTTTTAAACACATGCACAAGAAAACTGAATGTTTTTTTAATTAATACGAGCACCGCACGTAATTTTACTTTTATTAATCTAAACAAACAGATATTTTCTGTGTAGTAAATATCTACAGTTGAAGTGTAGAAAAGGTGGTAGCCCTAAAACAGGATGTGGCGATGTCTCAAACAGGAAGTAAAAACTGTTAGATAAAATAACGTCACGTGGAATGGTTGTCTGTCTTCTCATTTGACTCACAGACCTAACCGTTTTTCCCCCGCTTCTTCTCCTCATAACAATTTATGACAAAACAACATTTCCACTTTAAGATGAAAATGTTCCAAGAAACGTGATGAACTGTTCATTGGTAAAGTTTGCACCAGAATATTACAGACTGTACTATCTGTGTTACAAAATACTAAATCAACTTTTTTTAATGACCGAGACCTGGGCTTTCACAGCAATGGACCGTATCAGGAACATTATGAATGATTATTTGAAAATGAAATATTAATTTAGACTAAACATTTAGCTTTTTCTGGACTTATATCTCATTTTAAAGTTTCTACATCTGGTATGCATCCTAATAAATAATACAAATGAGTGTAATAATGTAATTAATGTGTAATTACTCAGTGGAGTAACTTTAAGTAACACTTTAAGGTGTCCTTGTTACAGCTTATATTATAACAACAATTCATTATGCATAATTGCATGCAAGTAACACTAACCATATAGTAAGTACATGCAGTTAATTAATATTACTAGTACTTAAATGTATAATTGTATAACTACACAAAGACACCTTAAAATAAAAACATCAGTGACCTCTGACCTCCTTTTATTAGTTACAGTACATACTAAGTACAGTGTATTAAATGTATTGTAAGGCTAGTACGCTCGAGACCGCATAAAGTGTTATTTATAGGCCTACTTAACTATTTTAACTGTGGAATTCAGACTTTAAAGTAGAGAGCATATGCCATTTTAATTTCGTTGGCACTTGGTATCATAACACAGAGTTATAGAGACCCGCCTCTATAAAAATCTATTTAAAAATTCACAAGAAGCATAAAAGCACCAGGTAGGCCTATTCATTCGGCGTTGTGTACGGAAAAGGTTGCATACGTTGAGTCGGATATTACACAGAAGAGGTTTGTATAGAGATGAGGCGGTGAGAGAGAGAGAAAGAGAGAGAGAGAGCTGGAGTGATTGTGAGGGGCGGAGGAAAGAGAGCCTGTTCTCAGCGCTTATCACACTCAGAGCAGTGCACAGAGACAGTCGGAGTAACAGCGCTCACTCACTCACTCAATCAGCCGCATTCTGTCCGAGCAAAGCCCGAGCCGCCCGAGCCTCAAGCATGGTCTCTATAATCTCAGACCTGGACCCTCTCAAGAGCTGGAACGTGTTAAGGTAAGACCCGAGCCGAACATGCACGCGGAGAGCGCCGAGTGTCTCTATATCGCCCGCGCTGAGGACGCGCTCTTTCCCTCCGCTCGACTCCAACACGAATGTTGTGAGAATCGCGCACGGCTGCGTGTGCCATTTCAGCTCGAAAAAGTGTGTGTGGGACTTTTTTTTTTCCTCCTTGAGTTCGCACATATACTGTCATGTGTCTGACGCATGGAGTGTCTTATTAACCCCTTGAGCGACCAAACCCTCCCCCGAACGCACCGGGAACGAGGAGTCTTATCGGATCGGGCGCGTCTCATCTCATCTGTGATGCGGGATGATGGTGCTGATGCTGAGAAGACACGGTGCGCATCGATGCGAGATTTATATAGAACACTTCATTTATGCACTTTAAGTCTATCGACTTGACATTTTGGGCTGTTTCGTTTTTTTAAAGACCTGTTAGGATCTTGAAATGACACATGGTGTTGCGCATCTCCGTCTACTGCGCAAACAAATGCGCGGCTTTGAAGTTTCTTCTTCGTTTTACTTTAGTTTAAACACTGCTGGATATTTATCAAGTGCGTGTCAAAAACTGAGCTACCAAGACTGGGCATTATAAACAGCTGACCCTAACACTATAACCAATATATGTATGGAGATTTATAGTCATTTTGGAGCATCACAGCTGCTTTTAAAGTGCCTAAAATGCTAAATACGCAGCTCGCCATAGAGGTTGAGTCAGCCATTGTGTTAAGTCAGTTCTCTGAGTTTCTTTTTTTTGAGGAAGTATAGAAGGGCAAATGAAACCACAGAAAGCATGTCATGATGTCAGATCGTTCCGCATTAGTTCTCGGAAACACTCTTTTAGAGGACAGAATTATGACCCTAAAATAAGATTTGTCTTAGCTTTTACAAAAGTTGTTTCATATTTTTCTGATCATCTGCATAATGTAATAAATAAATATTTTAGTCAGTTGTTGAACATTGAGCTCCATCCCACATGTTGTGGACAAATACATAAGAGGTTCACTCAGAATTACTAATAGCTCTTTAAAAGCTTTCATGAACATATTTGTAATGAGGGTATGAAGAGCGAACTATAAATACTCTGGATCTTCATATATAGTTCAGGATTCTGGGTTGTTGTAAATTGGGGCGCCGCTGTATTCCACACTGAATTATGAAAATAGATCAAGGGTATAAAGATGACACGCTGTGCTCTCTCAGAAGAAGTGTTATTTTTGGTCAATTATTTATTCCGATAAGCAGGTCACGGCTCAGATTGCACCAAAATGCATTTACGCGTCCTTAAACGTGCACATGCCAAAATGCACATTTTGCTGGATGTCTTTAAATGTGCGAATCCCATATTGATACATACTAGAACACACACACGTACAGTCCTGTAGCCATACTGTGTAGGTGACAGACCCCTGCTGCATTTAAGTAGACATTTCCCGATCGATGTAGCACTATTAGTCAGTATGTTCCTTTTCTTTCTCTCTGACTGACACTCACAATCACGGTTCCACCCCGGAGCTGTCCGGGGCATAATCTTCTGTTCAGAGCAGGAGAAAAGGGGCTGATGGGGGATGTGTGATGGATCGCTATTTGTCTTTTTCTTCTTTATTAGTGTGGAGCCTCTATATTAGCCAGAGGAGCAGCTGCCGGACCGCCTTAATAAAGACCAGCTTAAGTTTTCCTGTCTTTCTGTTGCGTCTCTCTCTTATGTGTTTCTAGGGTACTCGGTAGCATTCTTTACAGCCTAATGAAGCCACCAGACAAACTGATGTCTAATGAGCACACACTCGTGTGTGTGTGTGTGTGTGTGTGTGTGTGTGTGTGTGTATTTGTGTTGCATCCGATTAACTTTCTCATTATCTCTCATTTAGTTCAAACCCCTTTCTTCTGTCATCCTTTATTTGAGTAAAATCTGGGAAAACAGACTGAGAAAGCAGATAAAAATGGATCCAGAAATAACTCTTCTATCTATTAAGTTGATTTTTCCGGGCGCAACTTTGATATGCTGTGCAAACAAAAACTCCAGCATCTGCGTTTTCCTCAAGTTTCTACCGAAACGACACCTCTGAACATCTCGCCGTCAGCTCGCAATAATTTCTGCCTAGTTCAAATATATCATCTTGGATTGCGTCTGAATATGACGCATCGTAATGATAGCGCATTTTTCTCATGATCCGTGCAGTGGAAATTTCTGATGTGCTTCATTTCTTTTTAGGGCTCTGCTCTCTGCGGGATCACTCTGTCATGATCCCACTTTTCCTTCAGAAGGGCTCGATGCATTTGTAACACGGATGTCGTTTGAACGATAGCCTTGCAAATTTATTTCAGCTGCTTTTGCATTCGATGCATTTTTTTGCAATTACAAAATGAAATTAATTCATGTAAACACATTAGTGTAATAATAGCGCTCTATCTATCTATCTGTTTTAATCTATCGTTCCATCTATCTATCTATGCCATTCTCTGCTTCTGTAATTGTGTTCACCTCTGCAACTCCTTTACCTTTCTCTAACTTTTGCGCGAATGTTTTGTGCGAAAACGAAGCCAAGAGATGCAACTTCATTCTGTCACTGCAAGCAACAAGAACAAAAATACCATGGAACTCATGTCCGCCCACACAGACACACACACACAATGAGTCATAAGCACATGCATAATGTTCTAACACACACATACAGGCACACAACAGCCTCTCTGTCACGCTGACACACACACACTGCGCTCTGCGCGCTTCGGAAGGCAGGTTGAGTCGGTAATGAGAGGCAGCATGCTTATTAATACCACTTGATTACATTGAAAATTACTTTAAATAACAATGACAAGTTGTTGCCTTTATTGAATTAGCAGAGAGGCAGGCGGGGGAGATGATTTGATTAGAGGCATATTTAAACACGAGACTTGGTGTTCTTGCGCCTGATGGCAGGTAAACTTGGTTACATCCTTCTGTCTTTCACTCGTTTTAGCAGAGCGAGAAATCAACTTGTTTTTAGGCCAGAGAGAGAGAGAGAGCAGCGCTAGTTGAGAGGCAATGGAGTGGCAAGCATCCGTCTTTAGCAGTGGGTGACCTCTGACCTTTGCAGTGTTGGTTTTAATGAACGCTGTTAGCGGCAACGGCTCCGAGTGTGTGTTTAAGCCTCTGCCCAGGACGCATCCGTAATTATCTGGCTGAGTGGCTTTTCTGTGCGCGTGTGTGTGGGTGGGTGGCTCATGCCGTTAGCCTGTCCCTTATCCCCGGCATTAGCGGCTGGCTGCAGACAGTGGCGCACAGACGGGCGGCGCAGATGAACGGCATTCCATGCTGATCTCTGCACCTGTACCAGCCTCAGACGCACACGGCAGTGCACGTCACTCCTACCCAACAGGTCTGGGCACAGCAACAAAAAGGAGATGATCTTTAACTGAGTAAATGCATCTTGAATAAATAAGATAGATAGACAGAAAGACAGATGGCGTGATAGACAGATAGACAACCGAATGGACTAACAGAAAGACAGACAGATGAACGGACTGACAGAAAGATAGACAAACGAACAGACAGAAAGACAGACAAACGAACAGACTGACAGACAGACAAACGAACAGACTGACAGACAGACAAACGAACAGAAAGACAGACAGACAAACGAACAGAAAGACAGACTGACAAAAAGACAGACAGACAGACAGACAAACGAACAGACTGACAGACAGACAAATGGACAGACAGAAACACATACAAACAAACAGACTGACAGACAAACAAACGAACAGAAAGACAGACAAACGAACAGACTGATAGAAAGACAGACAGACAAATGGACTGACAGAAAGACAGACTGACAAAAAGACAGACAGACGAACAGACTGACAGAAAGACAAATGGACAGACAGAAACACATACAAACAAACAGACTGACAGACAGACAAACAAACAGAAAGACAGACAAACAAACAGAAAGACAGACAAACGAACAGACAGAAACACATACAAACAAACAGACTGACAGACAGACAAACGAACAGAAAGACAGACAAACAAACAGAAAGACAGACAAACGAACAGACTGATAGAAAGACAGACAGACAAATAGACAGACAGAAAGACAGACAAACGAACAGACTGATAGAAAGACAGACAAACGAACAGACTGACAGACAAATGGACAGACAGAAACACATACAAACAAACAGACTGGCAGACAGACAAACGAACAGAAAGACAGACAAACGAACAGACTGATAGAAAGACAGACAGACAAATGGACAGACAACCAAACAGACTGACAGACAAACGAACAGACTGACAGACAGACAAACGAACAGAAAGACAGACAAATGGACAGACAGAAACACATACAAACAAACAGACTGACAGACAGACAAACGAACAGAAAGACAGACAAAAGAACAGACTGATAGAAAGACAGACAGACAAATGGACAGACAGACAACCAAACAGACTGACAGAAAGACAGACAAACGAACAGACAGACAGAAAGAAAGATGAACAGACTGAGAGAAAGACAGACGATCTGACAGATGAATGAACAGACTGACAGACAGACAAATGGACTGACAGAAATACAGACAGATGAATGGACTGACAGAAAGACAGACAGACAAACAAAGAAACAGACTGAGAGAAACACAGACAGATAAACGGACTGATAGAAAGACAGACGGTCCGACAAACAGACGAACGAACAGACTGACAGATAGACAGACAGACAGACAAACAAATGGACTTACAGAAAGACAGACAGATGAACGGATTGACAAAAAGACAGACAGACAGACAGACAAATGGAATGATAGAAGGACAGACGGACTGACAGAAAGACAGACGGATATATAGATAGATAGTTTTAGAGGATTTGATTAGATAAAATAGATAAAAAAAAATCAAGTTAAAATGTGCTTGTGAGTGTATGTTTGCTGGTTCGTTAGTAGTGTACTCCAGTCTTGTGAAAGCTCAGGGTAATGAGGAAGAGGTGGAGGAAGCGATGTGGCAGTGCAGGCTGGAGGTGAAGACAACATTTGATGAGTGTGTGTGCTGGATCCACTGCTCTCCACTAGAGTTCTGTATTATTGGCTCGAGTCAGTGTGGCGATGCACTGCCCTCCGCCGTCTAGTCAGTGTACCCATTATACTGTCTGCATATGTGTGTCTGTGTGTGTGACCAATATTGTTCCACAGGCTGACATTTTCGGAGCCTGCGTGAGCTACCCAGATGGGTCTGCACCCCTTGAAGTTAAACCCCCACCCCTCACACACACTCTCTACCTAGAGAACGTAATTACAATTATCAGCTCACCCATCACAATTACAGCTGAAGGAGAGAGAGAGAGAGGGAAATGAATGCAGGCAGAACAATAGATGCACGAAAGAATGAGGCTGCGAGAGATAAAAGTGGAAAAAAGATGGATGGGGACAGAGAAATTGTACTACTTTTTTTTATATTGATCCTCTGTTGTACATTCTGTGCCCCAAATAACAGTATCCTCGAAACACGTAATCACCATACTGTTTCTGTAAAAAGAAAAAATCTCTTAAATATCTCAATATTCTCACACAAGGCAACAATGAGATTTAATGAAAAACTAATTGAAAGTTTTACAAGAATCACAGGTAACTTTATTTTTACTGTAGGTCAAGTTATCACTATTACCTAATTATTAGCTACAACTTTTGCCTAGAATTTTTGTAGAAACATCTGAAACCTTTGCAGATCATAATCTTCTAAGCAATAAATTAGCAACGTTTGAGACTAGAATAAAATTTAATGGTGTATCCTAATATGCCTCTTTCGTATTTCTAGCTATTCTGAATTTTGTGTGTGTGTTTGTGCGAGACACAGAAACTGATTTCTCCCCCATTTGGCTGGTCGAGGCAATTGGGAAATGGTCACAGGATTTTAATGAGAATCTGAACATGTGTGTGTGTGTGTGTGTGTGTGTGTGTGTGTGAGCAGTGCATTGTTTAAGCTGTAGGAGAGTGCAGGGCTCAGGACAGAGACTCTTTTCAGGCCGCACTGAATGTTCGTGATTAAAACCGGACTGAACGTCTGACTGTCTGAGAGAGAGACAGAGCCTATTGTCATCTCTCTCTCTATCTCTCTCTCTCTCCCTCTCTCTCGTTCTGTGTGTGTAGGCAGTTTTCTATGATAAGGTTGAAATCCAGAGAGGCATATCAGTGCTGGTTTCCTCCTACGCTAGCTCTGAGAGAGGAGAATGTGCTGGAGCTATGTTTGAGGAGAGCACTTCAGGAACCATTCATAGAGCTTTCACACACACACACACACACACACACATACATTTCTACCCATGTAACTAGCACACGGATGTTTCACCTTGCTGTCAAAAGTAGCACTATCTCTCTTCTCACACTCATACATAAACGCACATGCATTTACATACCACAGACTTCAATTGTTTTTAAATGAGGCTATTTAAAATGAATGCATACTGAAACCCAACTGCTAAACAAAATTAGTTGTGAAACACAATCCGTTTGTGGCATAGGGAGATTTGTTCAGATTTGGGACAAAAGTAAAATTCAGCTCTTTTGTATCAAGTATATTTGGAGTCCCGCATTTACCTTTTTTGATTCAGAAAATGTTAATTTTTTGTAGCCAACAAGCCACAGACACTGCTACTATATGCTAATCACAAGTTGGAATGACGATTGTCATATTAGCTTAGCATGTAGCATCTGGGAACTTTGAATATTACATTACAAGTACGCTGGGGGAAATATATTTTGACACTTTTGGCTGCGTATGAACACACCATGCTGTTTATATGTGAATGTGTGTTGCTTTATAAAATTCCCGGTTAACAATAGAGCAGGATTATTGTTGAACTGCCTGGATTCTGTAGCCTCATGCATATTTACAGAGAAACACTTCTCATGTTCACTGCACTCCTTTATTAAAAAGAGCGAAGTGTCTTTCCAGATGCTTTGCTTTGGGAGAGAGAAAGAGAGATGGCACCCGCAAGACGGAAACAATCTCTCTCTTTGGCCACACGCTGATATCATTTGTTATGATTTTACAGCACAGTTTTAAAAGGTTTGTGGGATGAGGCGTATTTGTGGGAAGGGGATGACTTCTATTTTACTGTGACACACATGTGATAAATGAGATTTGAATTAATAGACAGGACAAATATAGCACAGTTTTTTACTGTTGCCTTTACAGAACACTGTAGTATAGGACACGCATTTATAGCTTATTCATGTGTTTTTTGTGAAACAACAACAAGGCTTCGCGTCTCCAATCTTCAAAGAGCTCATTTCAGAAGATAATGTGCTGCCATTTTAACACTGATATTGCTTTGAGTTCACATTTTACCGCAAGTGTTTGTTCATTTTCAGGCTGACACTCTTGATAGCTGAGCTAAGCTAAACATGCTAGCATCTAGTATTTTTTTCCTCTCTTGTCTCTTTTTCTTCCCTTTTATCCTTCGTTGTTCTGCCTCGCTGGCTGTCTGCAAACTCCTCTATCCCTTAACCCCAGCTGAGAACACGCTTTTGTGTGTGTGTGTGTGTGTGTGTGTGTGTGTGTGTGGGTGAGTGTGTGTGTGTGTGTGTACAATGTTACATTAGCTAGCGCTCACACAGGAAGTTCTTGACTCCAGCTGTGTTGTGTGTGTGTTTAATCTTAATTGTAGCTGTCTGTCTGTACTGTGTCTTATGTTTCACTCCACTGCTGAGAGAAAAACGGGCCTTAAGCTTGTTAAAGGAATCGCACACATACACACACACACACACACTACACTGTCCCCTGGCATGGCCCAGTAACTTTCAGCCCCTCAAGATTAAAATCCAGCATTTGGTCGGTTTTGGTTGGTTTACTGCATGTGAGAGTGGATTATGGCTGTAATGATTATGACATTTTGGCTGTTCAATGATTGTAATACAAATAATTGTGATTAATTGTTTGTTTTGATCATATTAAATTCAGTGATTGTGATACACCAAAAAAAGTAATTTATTCATATATAGCCTACGTAGAACCTGGAATCACAATACTTTGCACAGAAAAATAATGCTATAATGTTGCTATATTATTATGTCTTAGTATTAAAATATTACGTAATTGTTTAATTTTACACACATGGCCCTGTGGAAATCTTGTACGTTTCATTTTATTTTTATTTTCACTAATATGCCTTCATTTTGGTGAAAATATGTGCTTGCGGTTATCCCAAATAAGCATGATCGGCTGATTATGCAACAAGGCTAGACTAGATTGTGCATGATCAGTATTGGGACTATTTTTACTTGTCTTTCTGGTTAAAACTGAGAATTCAGTGAAAGTCGGAAATGTGTGTGAGAGTGAGAGGGCAACTGTGTTTTGGCAGCTGTGCTCAGTTTAGGTTGTATGACGGTTAAGTGAAGTCTTAGGTCTGATTAAAGTCAGGCAACTTAGCTCAGGCCGTGTGTGTTTTTGGTGGTATAGACTTAAACTTTCCTTTTTTCTGTTTCCACAGGAAGACAAGTATGTCTGTTTCCTGTCGTCTCTTAGCACTAATGAGCACACTGTGTGTACACGCTCACACACACACGCGCAGCTGGAATCTAGGCAACACCCTGCCATATTTTTACTCTTTTAATTTCGACTTCTCCGCTCTTCTCTGTTTTTCTCTCTTTGATATAATCCCCGTGTGTGTTTCCGTGGTTACGCTGGCTTAATGTCATACTGATGTGACTGTATCAGCTACGCATGGCCAACCTCATCAACAAACTTTAGCAAAATATGTTTCTCTTCTTCCTGTCTTCGCCCCACTCTTTCCGCCTTTAATCTGCTCCCCCATAATTCTACAGCTGCCTGGGGAGCTCTCACTGTCTTCATCCCCAGGGGTCATCATCATCATCATTAGCATCAGCATCATTATAATAATTGTTATTGCTGAGCACTTGTAATGATTGAAATGCTTTTGTATGTGTGAGGGATACCCATGTGTAAAATGGCCTTGGCAGTAGCCTCAGACGGCACGTCCAAGGACCATTTGCTAGCTGTCTGATGCATATAACGCACAAAAATATCAAGCTTCAATTTGATTAGATGACTTTACGCAATTCCTGGGAGTCAGCGTGAAGCTGGGGGGAAGTAGTACAGATTCTCAACTGGTTGCCAGATTTACCAGCATTTTTTCTTTTTTATGGAAATTTCCATGGCCACGGCTTTTTTTTTGTTTGTTTTACTACTTGATTCTAACCAATATTTAAGATTTAAGATTTTTCCATTGTTAGTTGATTTAAAGGACATATTTGTGCACAAAATAGAGAGAATGGAACAAATCAATGGCTCTTAAGAGAAGCAAAACTCCTTTAAAAATATAATAATAGTTTAAACAAGATGCAACATTTAAGCAAAATGCACAAATTTGGTCCTTATATCCTTACCCGCATCCCACCTCAATAGCAGTAAGTGTGTTTTGCAATACAATATGAACACAATATGTAGATTGTACATATTATTTCATTATTACTACGTTATTTTCTATGTACAGTAAGTATATAGTAGTTATGGCCACTTAATATAAAGTGGGACCCATTCTTCTGACACATATCCCTTCTGAATGTGCAGAATTTTGGTCGAATGTGCACTTGCATGCACACATACATCTTTGTATATGATGTCTAAAACTACACAGGTCATTTGTATTCAATCCCAAGAGTGTACAACTAAATTACACTCAAAACAAAGGTCTCCAACATCCGCTCCTGAATACCCACAGTCCTGAAAATGTATTTCTAACCTACTTTAACAAACCTGTCTGTGATTTTCAAACAATCCTGAAGACTTTGATTAGCTGGTTTGAGAGTGTTTGATTAGAGTTGCAGGTAAACTCTGCAGGACAGTGGCTTTCCAGGAGCAGGGTTCAGGCCCGCTATGCAAGAGAATACCCATGCACTGTGCCAAATGAATTCCAAAAGATGTCTGCAGCCTAATAAATGAGGGTATGGGGTGATTTCAGATACAGTCCGTGATTACATTGTTGTTTTTGAGCAGGGTTGGAGACTTTAAACTCTGCGGGGCAGTGGACCTTGAGAGCCAGAGTTGAGAAACCCTGAACCAATCAAAGAAAAAGATAGAAAATGCCAATAAAAACAACAGAAGGATATACGAGTTGGGCAGAGGATATTCAAATTTGTACAACTTGAGTATAAAAGACTTTCTTAAAGATGAAAATTCTGTACTGAGTGCTACAGGTAAGTTATAAAATCAGTCAGGCATGTCCCTAAAAGATCATGGTCAGTGAAGTACACTCATAAAGACGTCTTTATGATATAATATTTAAATATTTATGATTTAATATAATTTAAAATAAATTTGTGTTTTAGTTCATATTTTCATAGTATAAGTATGAATTCCAGTACTTTTACCATAAAGTGACATATCAACCGTTTGGTAGAGGCCAATATTTAAAAAATTATGGGATTTATTGAAAAAAAAAACATTGAGTGTGGTTATTAGTGACATAAAGAGATAAAAAATGCAAACAAAAAATTTTTCCATTGCCCTTTTCTTGGTGGGGCAGTTAAAGGGTTAATAAACAAAGCATTCCTGAGGCTTAAGTGGCCCTTCTTGTCTAGAATAGGCTGCAATGTAGACTAGACTTCATACCGATAGTCTAAAGTCTGGCTCTGCGAGACTCCTTAGGTGGAAACAACTGTTTACCTTGTCATTTCCAATTTTCGCCAGTCAATCGTTTATACCTTTCTGCCACCACTAGCGAACCATCAAAAACCCTCTGCAGCATATGTGCAAGCCTTTGCCAACATTCTGCCAACAGTCTTGCCAAAACTCAGATAACACCACTGATTCGATCTTCTTCACAGTTGCCAACGGTTCCTCTCCGTGCTTCCAAGACCTGGTTAAGTGTGAACACATCTGCGTTCACACACCCGTGTACCTCCTATCACAGCGCAGTTACGCACAGCAAGCACCCGTCTTTCCTGTTAATGCCTTCCCAAACATCCCCATAAAAATTACGAGCAGAAACACATTATTGGCAGCGCGCCCCATGTCTGCGTTTATTAGCCTATCAGGCTGGGTTTATATCCGATCACGCCTTTGTTCTAATGAGATCTCTTTATAGCCAATCAGAAGCGCATCTCTTATGTGGCAATGGCCTGATCAAATTTATGGTCAATAACCAGCCTTTTAACGATGATGAGATGTGGAGTGTGGGAGAAAACGGTTTTATTCCTTCGCTGTTTGATCTCGGATACGCGGAAATCAGTGTGTGTGGCGGCCAGGTGCTCGGTCGGATGGCTCGCCCTCGCTGAATGCGTTTCCGGGCCCTCTCTGAGGGCTACACGCTGACCTGCGTGCCCAGAGCGAGGGCTCTTATCGGAGACCGAGTGAGTGAGACGGCCCCAGGAGGTTGGACATTACCAGGGCCTTCTCGGATCCTAATTATGGGGGGGAAGGTGTGGAATGAAAGTGGAGGGCCAAAACCAGACCCCTTGAGTCCCATTACAATTACTGCTATGAGGCGCACACACACACACACGACAACAAGTGTACACAACCCTTTCGCCCTGACATGCTCATGCACACACCAAATCACAGCACATTTCTACACTCTCATTCTCTTTTGTAATTGCAATAGCGTTGACTCCCGCTCCCCCGTGGCCTAAGCGGTGCACTTCCATCTTTTCTGACGAACGACTCTGACGAACCTCTTCCAACGATGCACACAACTCTCGAAATTCTCTTTTTCACATGCAAGTTTGATTTGAATTTGTGTGCCTTGCCACACGCACACACATAATCTCTTGTGTTCCGTAAGGGGTTCTGTAAGAGGAAAAACAGATGGAGAACTAACCTTGGATGACATCATAGCATTTGCCAAGCAACATGTCCAAACCTGCATAACCACAATGACCTACAAACACAGAGACATACGCGTACATCTAAAGACCAGGTGACAATTCTTTCTTTGCCGTTGTTCGTAATGACCTGCATGACACGTTGACCTGAAGAAAAGGCCTGTGAGAATGAAAAACAGTGGGGGAGAGAATGAAAGGTGTGGAGGAACAGAAAGATAGATGCTTTTTGATGAAGGTTTGTGTAATCGCTATCATGCATGTCCTGCGTCGTGTTGCTTTCAGGGACAAGAACTCAAGGGCTCTACGGTTTGTGTGTGAGAGTGTGTTACATGGCCATGAAAATCCATTTCTGTTTACAATATCAGTCGCATACTCAATGCACATTCAACAAGAATGTATGTGTGTGTATATGCACATGGACGATTTTACATCAGAATAAAGGTATCCCATATTTCCCATTGAAATGGGGCGGGATTAGGTGTAGGTCATTCGTACAAACTGACATGAATTGGCAACTCATTGAAAATACGTACAAATTGCCGTGAGACTGGGCTGGTGGGGCATATTAAAGAGTTGCTTTTGCAATAGCAAATCACATTCAATTTCAATCAAAGCAATGAATATGCATCAAAAGTGAATAAATTCCCGCCAACCCTTTCTCAAACAACTAATGCTTGGAAAAAGAAGTAAAGCATAAGCATTAGCACTATAGGGGCAGTAAATAACCAAAGAAGTATGGCTGTTTTATTTTCCAGGTGCATGGCAGCTCCCCTATCTTAGTTTTTTCACAGGGGTAATTTGAATTTGCTTAAAATTATGAGTAGCTTGCAGTTTGTGATGCTACAGTTTCAAAGTAGCTTCCCCAACACTTCCAAAAACACTCTGAGGAACTGTGAATTGCAACTTGTTATTGCTAGTCGAAGCCAGGTGGTATTTATACTTCAGGGAAATTGGATGTTCCCATTCTAGGGAGCATTTTATTAGACAAAAGTACACTGCAAAAGATGAGTCAGCAGTATTTAGATCCTAGTAAAACTTTATTTTTTAGGTGTAGGCTACCATATTAGCCTCTAAGCTAACATACTGTATCACCAAAGTGTTGATTTTATAGGATTTTTTAAGGCGGTTTAAACATGAATAATTAAAGGATTATGTTAAGAGTGAGATGTTAGGATAAACAACTTGATTTCCCACACACCCCAGCATAGCACTGTATTAATTTCCTGTACCCTTGTGTGTCTTAAAGTGTGTAAAAGTGCGTGTATCCTCACACATGCATGTGTGCTTGTCCTCTAAGCCTTAGGATACTGGCTGTTTTCTTCGCTGCCACACTCCTTTCATCTCTCTGTTTGAAAGAAGACAGAAAGGCCAAGCATCCGTGCGGCGTTTAGGATGTGTTTGTGTGTTCTCGCTTTAAATACATTCTCATGTTAGGCCCAAAAGCACCCTCATTAATTCCTTTGATGCCGTCTGATTGGCCGGGCATTACTAAGTCGCATTAAGAAATGTATTTCCTCGCTTTTACTTAATGATGCTTTTCCAGCCACTGCAATTAACCAGTGCTCTGTGTGTGTGTGTGTCTTTATATATCGGTTTGTGTGTGCCTGTTTGTCTGTTTAGGTGCTCTTAAGTGCAACAGAAAACTAGTTAGACTACAAAGTGTCTAACCGTCGACAGAAAATTGCCCTCTGATAAGTGCGAACCCTTTTAATAGGTCTGAAACTAATGGAATATGTTTCTGCAACATTGGCGGAATATTTTCGGCATGATAAACTCATTTGCCAGTTCTGCCGTAAGTCATTTAGTTAGTTATTTGATGGACACTTAATGATACGGTTCGATTTAATTTCACTCTTTATCTACATGTCTGCCAGTTTTTACTCCACACATACCAAAATTAAGCACCCTACCCCCCAAAAAAAAGTTTATGACATAAGTTGGTTGGAAATGGTAAATTAACGTTGGTTATGGATAAGGACTTGGATGTTTTTCAACCTAAATTCGTGGCAAAGCATACATATTTTCTAATTCCTCATACGAATTAGCCACCTCATAAAATGTATTATATGTAACAAAAAATGATGTGGCTAATACTTAAAAATTTGTACGAAGGACCACCCCTAACCCCACCCTTAAATTTACCCCTCACTGAAATTGTACAGAATCATACGAATTACCCGCCTCATAAAATATGTATGCCCCCTAAACGCCATATAAAAACAAAACAAGCTGGGTAGGCATATGTTGGCCAGAAGAAGCTACAAAGTGGACCAGCCTTTATGCCTATAGTCAAAAGGATACAAGATTGTGTTCTCATTCTAACAAATAGCTCATTACACAGCTGTCACAGAATGTGTCACATGTCTGACATTCTTTGTCTATGGTGAGATGCATTCCTACGTTCTCATGTGGACGTTTTATACATGCGTACACATGTTCTCCAACACATCGGACACACAGACGTGGAGACACACTTGTTGTAACACATGCTGACACAAATCATGTTCTGTCTATGTGAATATGTGTCTGTGTGGAAGGGACGCTGTAACATTTGGTTTCAGTCGGGTCTCATGTGACCTTTAAAGCCACAGATGCCACAATACATCCTATCACTTTACTTTATGGATGTGTTCAGTGTCTAATGCTTCTGCAGAGACCTGCAAGTACCTATTTTTAATATTAATAAGTCTTGGTTCTTAAAAGTGCCGTGTTCAAAAAAGTATGATAACTCTGTTATAGTGAAAGGAAAAGTTTGAGGGAAATTCTAAGTCTAAACGTAATTTTGTACATATAAGTACTGTGCAACACACCGTGATCATATATCAAAGCACGGTATGGACAAACTCACAGAAGAACTCACAGCTGGAAATATTTTTAAGAGGATGTCCCCTATGTGCCTTATAAAAGCATCACAGCTTTCTAAGGAAAATGTGTGTGTGTGTGTGTGTGTGTGTGTGTTATTACTGTAGGGACAACTGTGTGCTTTTAAGAGAAGGGCTTATTTTTCTGCAATACAATACTGTTGCTGCAATATATAAATAATATATTTTTGTCAGAACACTTGGCGGCTGATATAACATAGTATTTATCGCCGTGTAGGGGGATTGTGGGTGTGTGTGTGGGTGAAAGCGGGTTTAAACAAGTCTGGGGAAATTTATGAGTGTGTCATGAGTTTAGGGCTTTCAAACTCTATCAGAGAGGAAAGCAGATAGCCACAACGCAGCTGGAGTTTAACACCACGGTAAATTTTCCCTGACAGAATTCATCCCTCCTAAGGCCATCTTCCTACAGAGACAGAGGCGGCGGTCACCTGATCTTGACAGAGGCATGTGACCACTAAAGCAGTACTGTAGATGTATTCAAGATGTGTGTGTGTGTGTGTGTGTGTGTGTATGAGGGGATGTTTGTGTCTGTAACATGAGAGGGGGGACCTCTTTTTCCCAGATTTCCTTATTTTGTTGTCATAGTAATAACAAAAACACTGGGCCGCTCATGCCCAGAGCTAAGTGTCGTCACTCCGGTCGACTTAATAACGCCATTACTAAGATCATTACAGCATTACAGCCTTTGTTGTGTGTAGATGAGAGTCTGAAACAAAATGTTCACTTAACATGGTAGACTGAACACATGTAACACACTCAACAAGAAAGTTTGTATGCGTGTATAATACTTTGGTTTTACCATTACTGTAGTTCTCAAATAAATGTGTTATTGGAGATACGTTGGTAAATGTGTATGAAACACTAAAATCATAATCAAAAGCATCCTTAAAATAATTAACTGGGTTCGATGTGAATTGTAAGATCTAACATGGATATTTTTTACCAGAGTATGCAAAATACACACGCCTGCATCTGCACACTCAAACACACACACGTTCTTCTCAACTGAGAACAAAGCTCTGGGAGAATAATCAGATCTTTATTCCCCTGACTCTCAACACTGCCATTTCCATAACAACACACCGTTAGGGCTAATGCCATCGTTTCCGGTCACCATCCCGAGAGCTTAGTCTGCTCTTGATTTAGAAAAGATCCAGTCCACTTCATACACGGGGAGAAACCAGTTGTTACGTTCTGTTGACAACATTGAATTTGTCTTCTTGGCAGTATTATGAGATTTATTATAATTAGAATGAAAACTGCTGTGTTTTGGACGTGGTCTGTCTTTTCGCTGATTCCTGAGAATACACAAGTGCAGGTTTCCCAACTGGAAAATCCAGCTAAAGCCAGCTGGAAGTCAATGTGAATCACAGTCATAATATGGTATATTGTCATGTGACTCATAATAGCCAATAAGGTGTTTAATTGATTGGAAACAGTAAGCCAGACTTGAATATGAGATTATCAGTGGTTTAAACAGGTAACTGGTTATTGGTTAACATTATGTAATAGGAATATGTCATCCAAGTGTCATCAGCAGAAAAAATTTTTAGAGGAAGAGCAACTTAATACATTTTGATTGCATCATGCAGTAACAATATTCTTAATTTTAATATTGGTAGACGGTTCTATAGGGTTTGTAGTAGGTCCAAGCTGGTTTAAGTGGATGACCAACTGGAATATTAGCTGGTGGAGACTTGGATAAGCAATACATCATCCATCTACCATATTTTAAAACTATCCTAACCACCTTAAAATGTCATTTCCAGCAGCAATTTTCAGTTATCTCAGAACAGAAGAGTAAAGCAAGGCAGGAAGAGGATCGGGGGAATTAGGTCAGGTGGACAAAAGAAAAGCTAAAACGAACCCAAAGAAAACATGTGCAAAGCCACACAACAAAAAACAATAATATAATGAAACCTGATGAATATTTAACACTCTTTCTTCGTCCTTTGGTCTTCAAACTCACCCTGACAAGAGAAAAGAGCAATCAACGCTTTACACTAACATGATTTGGTCCTTCTGGGCCCCCAAGGGCCAGCGAAGGAATCCCTGGGTGAAGGCATTAAAGTCATTACAAGGCATTGTGTTTCTGTCTCCTTCATTAACTTCTCCCAGAGCCATGCAGATCGGCCTGAATGCGAGCACCCCGACCCCATCTGTCTGAAATGTGATCTGGCTTATGAAATCTGCAGCCTACGGCAGCTGTGCAATCACATTACATCCGCAAGATTAAAAATATATTGAATTTTTTTCCACTCCCTCCTCGCGCTCTTGCCCTTATTTTGTTCAGCCCAACGACATGTTTCTAGTTTTCGTGCTGCCTAGCTTTGGTTAACTTTCTCTCTGAATGTTCTGCGTTCTTCTGGATATCCCCTTCTTTTTCCCCTACCAGCGAACTGCCTCAAAGGAATCATTTGGAAAATTCTGTCATGTGCTCATCCTCATCTATGGTTCCCAAGCCTATTTTTACTTCAAACACAAAAAGAGATATTTTGCAGAAAGTCCATGCTGCTCTTTTCCATTCAGCAAAAGTGGACTGTGAACAGTGGCTGTCATGCTCCATTCAGCACTAAAAGTGGCCCATATGACTCTTGTCTTCTGAACCCCTGAAGAACAAACCAACATTTTTTTTTTTATGTGCACGTTTACATAAACCTAGTGCATTCCTGAAATGTGACAGTGATTTTACCAGGTTTAGCTTGTTCTGGATGTCTTTTTTAGCCTTAGTCCAACATATATACAACCAAAGTGGTTTTGGGGTTAGTGAACAATGTAGCTAAGGCAAGTGTATACAATCCTGTTCCTGGGCCTCTAGCTGCGTTTACTTTACCGTTTATATTGCGCAAATTGAAATAGCAAATTGAAAATATGAACACTAATCTATCTCTCTCTCTGTTTTTTTTTTGCTAGCACAAGGTGTTTTTTATGCAATTCGAAAAAATAATAATAATATATATTAAAAAAAAACTTTTTGCATTGAAAATTCTTTAGTTGTACGAGAAACACTTTATACATTTTCAACATCACGGGGCTATAGTCGGATCCAGATCCAACTTTTCCCACCGTACATATAACTAATGCGTATTTATATCAGATTTGCAGAACTGCCACAATATATATAAAGCAATATAATACATACCTATATCAACTAATACAAACTTGACAGTGTTCACGTATTGAACCCATGTTTTTAGCGCCATTCAGTGGACATTTCTCTTTGAAACTGCTGCGAAATGTGCAGTGAGGTATGTAAAAACATTGTTGCAGAAAATTACCAAGAGGTACGTATATTTATGAGCCTGGGTGGGTTTTGGAGCATGTATGATAATAATTGGATGTAGGATGCACTACTTGGGAAAGCAGGTTGCATATGTCCAGTGTATAAAGCCCTAGCTGAGTAACTACCTTTGAAATGTAAGGGAATGCTAATGAACATTGTTTGAACAATGACAGAAGAGGTACATGTTAGAAACCTGTCATTATTTTTGCAGTACTGTTTTGTGCTACTGGTGGAATACAAATCCTGTTATTTTACAGAGTAAAACCTATGTGTAATCTCTTGTTTATTCATCCACCAACCCTCTTTCACTCCGTCATCTGCCTGTCATCTCCAATCTCCACCTGTTATTGAGGTGATGGTGTTTACCATGTGTATGTTGTGTGTCAATGCGAGGTACCAACAGTGTAGCAGGCACACATTCACACGTGTGGCGTCACTTGTATTTTGGATCTTGGGGGAACTGGGTGATGGCAATTGCGTGTAGCGATGCTGATAGGATATGACGTGTGTGTGTGTGTGTGTGTGTGTGTGTTTGAGACGAAGCTCGATATGGATGGCCAATTACTGTCCAGTGCAGGAGAGGACAGCCATCACCTCTTTCTCTCCTGATGCTGTCACCACAACGACCAGACAGAAATCTGCTCCCACTGGGAGTTATTACTACAGCACTCTACAACACACACACACACACATATCAAATCCACAATAGTACACACAGAGAGACACACAAACACCTCCTTAAGACCTCCCAGCTGCTTAGCAAAACCATAGCGATGAGTCTTGCTCACATTGTTCGGTCAATTTGCTGGAGTCTGTTGACATTTTTCCAAGCTATTAAAAACTCTTCAGTTCGGACGTTAAGTTCTGGCATTATAGGTCCACTTTAAGACAAACTTAATAGGCACGTAGTGAAAACTGAACTTTCGGAGCTTATAGATTTGCTCTTCTAATGGCTTAAATGAAATGTCACTTGCTTTATTTTGCTCTGTGGTGGGTTTTAACCTTAAGCCACTCGACCAAAGTTTATGATCCGATACACATCCCACTCAAACTGAAAGCAAGCAGTTCAAAAACAGAGTATGTGAATAAACCACAACTGTACATTCTAATTTATTTGTATTTCACGATTATTTTGCTTAATTAAAAAGTGTGCAGAAAGGCATGACGGCAGCACCTGTTCCTGTCATTTACTAAGATTGGGTGCTTGCTAGGTAGTACAGCGATATCTGTTCTGTATTACATGAGGTTTATTATTTAAAACAATGTTTTAGGGGTATAAGAGCAAATATATATATATATATATATATATATATATAATCGTGATAATTCTTTTTTGATTGTGTAAAAAAAAAATATATATATATATATATATATACTGGAATAGAATGATAATGAAGAATGTTATGCACTGCACAAAATGGCAAAATGAATACATAATTTAATGAATAGTTATATATATTTATTTACAGTAAATAATAATATAAAATACAGTAGATGCATGCCAGTGTAGAAAATGTTCACATGCATATAAAGTGTATTAAAATTTTTAAATATGAATGCAGTTTTTGATCCCATGTTTTTCTATTGTACCTATATTTTAAAACATACTAGCATATAAGTACATAATATAATTAATTTCTGTAATTATATTTATCTTAGCCCATTATTATTTATTTATTTTATGTAAGTGCATAGTAATAGTAAGGCAACGCTATATAATATATTAGTACTGTTACATTGCAGTTTCATTGTTAAGTTTAGTTAATGCTAGTTGACAGTTTTATTTAAATAAACAATTAAGTAAGCAGATTTTGAGGTTGAATTCGATTTGCCTAGTCTAGATTTGCCTCTGTATGAAGTAGGACAGTTTATATTTACAGATACAGCACCTGTACTGAGGTTCCTCTTTGCCTGTGGGGTGAACCGTGGTGTTTGGATCAGTTTTCTCATGAATACTTTACAATACAGATCACCGCCGATGTAGAAAATCTGACCCCAGATCAGCGTGAGTGTTAAAGAAGTGTCAGCAGTGGTAAAGGGAAGTGAGTGTTGGCTGTAGACCCGAGATAAGCTGTGATAAGACACGGCTACACACATTGTCAGTGATGTCTAGAGTTGTTGTGCCAAAATGCATTGAACCGTGATGTAAACTTTCCCAAGGGTGAGCATTCCTGCATGTGTGTGTGAGTGTGCTTATCTAAAGGCATCTCCATCTGAAGAGGGCAGATATCTTTAGTTCTACCTGCTGTAGTGTGCATGTGTAACAAAGTATATATATGTGTGTGTGTGAGAGGATAAGGAGAGATATTACATTTGTATTATGCACTAGTTTGCTAGATACGCATGCACAGAAAACAGAAACAATGTCTTAGTGACACCAAGGTTGTAGGTTCAAATCTCAGGGAACCGATGAACAAATGAATCTTGAATGCACTTTAAGTCAATTTGGTCTTTAAAATGTTAAATACATTTCAAATGTGACCTGTTGGGTAGTTCATGTATGCCAATGGTTTCTGTGTTGGCAACCCTTATTTAGCGTTACTATGGTTATGGATTCAAATACCATTCCCACACATACTGATGAAAAGCACATCTTGATTGCACTTTAAGTCAGTTCAGTTCTCCAAATGTACATAAATATGCATGTAAATATGTCCTGGTGGGTGTTGTGTGTGTGTGTGTGTGTGTGTGTGTGCATGAAACTTTCTGTGTGGGCGAACCTAGTTTGCAAAGGTCAATCTTACAAAAACATGTCTGGGACATATTTCGCACAAAAAAATAAAATCAATAGCAATATTTTGAGATGTTAGATGTAGAGATAAAAAAGTATATGATGAATATATGTTAATGCATCTCTCTCTCTCTCTCTCTCTCTATATATATATACTTACTGTATCTATATCTATCTATCTATCTATATATATATATATATAAACAAACGTATGTAAATATGTTGTAAATGTGGTCTGGTGCATAGCAAATATATCTGTATCTGGGTCAAATTTTTCCCTTTAAACTCTTAAGGAAAAAAAGTATTATTTTGAGAGAACTTTCTACTAATACAGTTTTTTTTTTTTTTTGCACACAGCTGTGAAAAAGGGGAAAAAAGAGTCTGGATGTCATTATGTTATATTCCGGTTGACGATAATGCAATGACATCATTGCGTTAACCGCCCATCCACCTATCATAACGACTCTTTGGTGCGAAGCCGAAAACATGCGTCTGGTTCTCATAAAGACTTTGAGTGTGTTTGTGTGTATATGGAAGAGCTGTGTAATGTTTCGGATGGAGCCAGTTTTATGCTTGCCGATTTTTCCTTGTTATTCGTACTTGTACTTTCTCTCATCTTCCTCTTCTCGTTTGTCATTCAGCCTGCATAGTATGTAGATGAGGAGATATCACCCAGCAGCACTGATGGATGTGTATGACTCCGTGCTGCGTATGTGTGTGTGTCACCAGCATAACTTTATTTTATTACAGACTTACATCAAAATCATCATTAATGATGTATATGCTCAGCCCTCCTGCAGGGAGCGTGTGTTGTGTGTGTGTGACACATGAAAGTTTGTTTTCTTTTGCAATGGTGTCCCATTTTGGGCCGCTCTATGTGGACTATTTATCACAATCCTGAATGTTTACTTGGGTTATTGCGCTGAAGTCTGAGTGTGTGTATGTTTTCTTGGTTGCTATGGGCCTCAGTTGGTGGATTCTCGGCAGACTTCATTAGTTAAAACAAAGCAAGATGTCCGTTTTGTCTGCTCCTCCACCTTAATTGATATTGATTTGTTCGCGCCTCTCGCAGGATTAAAAGTATGTTTTGTCCCGTCGCCAGCGGTTTTTCCTTCTTCTCGCTGGGGAAGTCAGTCAGTGCCTGTTTCTGCTGCTTTTCTGTTCTTAAAACGCAATCCGTTGTCAATCTCATCCTCATTAAAACACCATTAAAATTGTGCAGGTACTTTACAGATGCCTGTGGCTTCTGCCAAATGTAACCACACACAAACACACATATCTAAAAGTCTAGCTGAGTTCTCTTTGTATTTTAATTGGCAATACAGGAAGATGGGTTGGTGATAAATAAGGTTATTTTTATTTATTTATGTTTTTTTTTTTTTCTAATTTTTTTAACTGGGAAAGTTGGCAAGTGCACAAACAGATGAGTTTTTGGTGCCATGCTAGCAAATTTAAGCCAGAATCACTAGCTCTGTTGCAAACCCTAGAGAGTTGTCAGTATTTGCTGTCTACAGTTACTTCCCTATTTACATGCTAATCTAAATGGAACATCATAAGTGACAGATTTGAAACATTTACAATTTTGATGTTAGCATGTTGCTAAACTAACAACATAGTGCTCAATAATAACATATAAATAATAAATAATGTCTAAAATAATGTTTTGTAACATTCATAACACTTAAGTGACAGATCAAAAACATTTACAGCAGTATGGTGTTAGCATGTTGCTAAGCTAACAAAATACTATGTATAAAATACTGCTTTTTTATTTTTGTTTGTTTGTTTGTTTTTACAGCGCTTGGGATATAGCACACTGAAGTGACAGATATGAAACATTTATAACAGTTTGTTAGCTTAGCATTTTGCTAAGCTAACAGCTATTACTCCGTGACAATACATATTTAATGTCTAAAATACTGTGCTTAAATAATTTTTACAGTGCTTGGGATATGGCAAAAAGTGACACGTTTGAAACATTTAAAACAGTTTGGTATTAGCGTATTGCTAAGCTAACAACACAGTTCTCAGTAATAACAAGCGCACACAAATAATGTTTTTAAAGTAATTGATTAAATCCGATTTTACAGAGCTTGGGATATTTATTTTTTGTTTTTGCTTAAGATATTTAGAAAAAAGTTTGAAAATCTCCAGTTAAAAACAGAATTCTAATTAAATCTGAGACAATTCCCTGCTGAAAAAATACAGCATGTGCTGGTTAGGTAGGTTTTGAAGCTGGGATTCTGGTTTAAACTGGTCCTTTTGCTGGTTTACTTTAAACCAGCATCCCAGCTTCAAAACCTAAAACAGGAAAACTTTCACAGCAAACTTTTGCATCTGTACTGTGTTTACAACGCCTCAAAATGCTATCTACTTAGAAAGTCTGCCAAGTTGTGAGATAGAGAAACTGTGTGTGCGCTTAAATCAGTGTGTGATGATTGTGTGTGATAGAGCAGTCCTTCCGCGCATGCTGATAATACACTAGCCCGTCTGTGGCGTTAGCCGACTTTTCATCATCATGATTGATGGCGTGCCGACCCGGATCTTGAGCGGTTATGATCATATCAATTTGCCGCCAACCTCATTGACATCTCTTTACAAGCCCGTTATCTTCCATTCTTGCCATAATGACGCCTTGCAGAACGACCGCACGGCTCATCGCCTCAGTCCCTGGCGTAGTGGGCCGGGATTATGCCGTCAATATGAGGGCCAGATTAAATGGTAATGTGAGATTAACGCATGGCACGAGTTTATTAAATGGGATTAACATTGACATTTCACCCCAGTGGGACACCTCTGACATTCACAATCATGCTCATTTACACTCTCATCCAGAGAGTGATGACAAAACCGTTACCAAGGCAGCCTTATGTCACCCCACGAACCATTACCAAACTCTATTGTTGAAATGTTTTTCATGTCATGAAAATTAATTTCATGTTTTTAACTTACATATCTAAGAGAAATGCTGCATATAAAAGTAAGGTTAATAAAAGCATAAAAACTCTTTGGGTAATGAACTGAATTTGGAGCAATATATAGGGGAGACTGGGGACAGTTGCAACACTTCTTACATTTCCTTCAGTTTCTCAGCGACCGTTTGTTTTAGAAAGACAATATATATATATATATATATATATATATATA
>JAUCMS010000079.1:11712389-11744570 GCA_032357445.1 Enteromius radiatus | reverse complement strand
AACTAATGCTTAATTGTGAACAAATTAACCATTAATTAATGCATTATTCTGACCCCCTATTCTGAAGTGTTACCAAAATATTAAATACATTCTGATTGGCTGACCACTGGCAACAATGTATGTTTAGCACACAGTGTTACAAAGAAGAAAAAAAAGGCAAATTTAAAAATAAATAATTTTAAAAATCCTCTTTTTCAAGGAAAGAAGCAAGTTTAGTGACTGCTGTCAGCAGTCTGGAGTACTTTAAAACACTCCACCTGTCTAAACTAGCAAATTATCACTCAAAAACATGATGAATTTCTCAAGCAAGCAAAACACATACTGCTAACACACTCTGTTGCACAAGGGCTTTGATAAGAGAGAAGACGCGAGTGTGTTTGTGTGAGAGACGGATAGATAGACGGAGAAGTAAAGCGCAGAATGAGTAAAAGAGACGCAGGCACACAGATGGTGGGCTGTTGGAGAAAAAGAGATAATGATTACAGATGAGAGGAGATGGAAACCGCACAGTTAGAAAGAAAGAATGATAGATAGAGACAGAGAGGGAGGGGATATGTTTCATTTCCATCTACCACCCTCCATTTTTTAATAAGGTAATTTTCTATTGGAATCTAGCGCCTTATTAGAGAAGCAAAGTGTTTTCCGACATGCATTACACAATACAGATACCAAATTGTAAGGTTTATTTTATTTCGGGTTTTTTTTCTTTTATTGGTTAAGTAGAAGGTCCTCATTTCTGCTGTACACTAAGCATACTTTTGCTTCTAGCTATATGTCATGTTACAAAACCCAGGAGATGCGTTTTAAGGTATTGTACTTTTAACAAGATAGATGTTCCAAAAGGTAAGCAGGAAGTATATGGTCTGCAGTTTTATGACGCATTCTTCTGATATATTCAGCCTTGGTGCTGTGATGGGAAATACAGGTTTGTGTTCAGCCTGCGAGTTGTTCTGATCCCATTTTCTGTATCTATCCCCAATAATTTCTTGTTACTCTATACTGTAACTGTATGATACAGTACAGAACCCCCCCCCCCCACACACACACACACACACGAAATGAGTTCAGAGTGTAACAGCAGCTTTCAAATAGATTATCTGTGGTTTCTCAACCCCTATTTCTTAACCTCAATTTCTCACCACAGTTTATGTTGTATTTGAGTGTTTGAGGGTGCGATAGAAAGAACGATGTTTGTGTGTGCAAACACATCTGGGTTAAGGCCTTGCATAATTCATCCCAGTCAGGCTCAATGTGAAGGTATATACGGCAGAAACCGCGGACAGACCTCTCGCGGCGTGGCTCTTTGAAATGGAAAGTAACCTCCAGCCCACCTTTGCTCTGATCACCGGAGCCAGCATATGCTATCCCTCCGCATCCCTCTCATTTGGGCTGGAATAAAGGAATAATTCACCATTAATAAGCGCATAGCTGGCGTCCTGTTATTCGACAGTGCTGACGGCAGCTGTTATCAAACAGAGACCGTTTCACCGGAAGCTTTCAGAATCATGACCGCACACCTCCTCCCCATTGTCCACAGGGGATCAATTTATTAACATGCGGTGGGAAGCACGGTCTCTTTCTTCAAACACACGCACACACACACGCGCACGCACGCATATACACAGCAGGAGCTCAGCGGTTGAAGAACGGAGGGATAAGAAGAAAAAAAGCACAAAAAAAGAAAAGAAAAACAATTTGGAGTGGGCTGTTTGGTGCTAACAAGAGCGGGGAGTTCATTTTGATTACCTGAGCTCGGGTGCCATGTTGAATGAGGGCCAAAATTAGCCGTGGTGAATTGGCCACAATTGATTTGCTCTTTGAATACAGCGTACCGCCTTTTCACGCCAGTTTTTGAAATGGTACTGGATGTTTTTTTCAGGGTTTTTATCCTGGTAAAGGCAATTGAAAAGGTCGCACATAGTGATTGCTGGTTTTTATTTCAGTTGATTTATTCACACAAACAGAAGAGGACACGTTACCACAAACCCACATATATGGCTAAATCTCATATTTTACGACAAAATAGAAAGCAAAATGAAACACGGAATTTTGATGATAGATAGATGAGGGATCTGTATACTTTTATACTATACTTTAATAGTTGCAACAGTGCATTTGCCTCCGTCAGCGTAATGTGTAAATTATGATTCATACAGGAACCGGTTGCTAATGAAGTGCTGTATTAGCCATTTGTAATTGTCAGCAGGGATGAATTTGAGTGTTTGGTTTTTTTTGGTGAAATATGTCAAGAGCAGGCTGAAAGAGGTGCTCGCAATGTACCATTTCACCTCTCTCTCTCTCTCTCTCTCTGTCCATTTTTTCATCTTTACTTCTCTTGGGCTCAGTGGCTTGTGACGCTCCATATGTCCGTCTGCTTCTCAGAAAGAGAGAGAGAGAGAGAGAGCGCGCGAGAGACATTAATACAGGCACCCCTCGCCTCGTACATTCAGCACTCATGTTTTCCCAAAAGCCGAACGCTCTGAAATGACAGGAGAATGGAGGGATGGGAAAGAGAGAGAGGGTGTGGATGATTGGACGGGTGAAAGACGGAGAGAGGGGGATTTAATGTGTGTGTGTGTGTAATGTAGACAGCAGTGAAGAGAATGTTATCTTACAGACGCTGAATGCACCTGCAGCTAAAGCCATGCATGAGAGCTCCCTGCAGAAATAAACACATACACTTGAGTACTATCAAACACACACACACATCTCATTACAGCTGTATTATCACAAACCAAGAAGATGTACAAGCACATACACACAAATGCACCTGTGCATATTTGAACAAAATGAAAGATGTGCGAATAGGATTGAAATATCAGTATTTTTGTTTTAGCATTTTAATGTATTACTGAGGATCAGTCCTATTAATTATATTTGCACTGACTTTATTTATTTAATTATTTAAACACAAAAAAGTGATAAATTGGTGTAATTACCCGTTTAGTATTTCAACACATATTTTTTCATACATATTTTTTCAATGTAGCAGAAACTTCAGAGTTTGACACTAGTTAACAAAGGTCATGGGTTCAATCGTTGTTGTACACATTTGACGCAATAAGCCGATTTGGACTGCCAAATGCATAAATGTAAATGCTATTTCACAATAATAACTAAAATTGGTTGTGTATGTGACTTTTCACTGAGTTAACAAATAATTTGTTCTCTTTTCTCTCACAGGCAGGACGCAAGTGATCTGACTGGAACTATACAGAGGTAGGACTGTCTTTCTTTCTTTCTTTGTCAATTATTTCTAATTCGGGCTAGTAGTGTGTTGTTGATCTCTAGATTTCGTGCATCAAACTCAAACATCATCAAACTCTATTGTAATTAATAAGGACTTGATTGGTCTTCCGAGGTGCTCTTTTTGTATAGGACGGCCTATGTAAACCATTCAAAATCATTTGCACGGTTCCGTTTCTGTTAGCATGCTAGAAGGTAGTGGCCTTTGTAGGCAGTACACAGCAAGGGAGCCTCCTAGGATTCAGAACAGAACTAATGACAAGCTCAAACAGCATTCATATACAGTTGGAGACCTGTCATGTCTGGCATCACTAAGCCAGAGTCCAGCAGCAGAAGAGGATGATGGGATTTTGGAAAGAAGAAAGCGTAACCTCAGACTTTAACATGGCCTTTTCTGAATTTTTGATTATGAGAGGCGAGCGAGATGACAGGGAAGAGAAATAAAAGAGAAGAAGGTGTTCTCAGAGAGTCAAGGGTGCTGAGTTGAGGCTGGTAAAGATCTGTGACTGAGGGCCATTAAACCCAGCCCCACGGCTATGAGACGACACATCCAAAGAGCGAGAGAGAGCGGCTGAGAGTTTTTTGATAAACTGCTGATCCTGAAATAGCTACACCTATTTTTCATCGGGAATTCTGTTAAGAATAAATTGTCACGTCTCATCTGGAGAGGAGCTTTCTTCCTCAGGGCGGCACACAAGAAACTCAAAGCCACTGCCGGAGTTCGCCACCCTCTCTGTCGTTACAGCAATGCACTGTGGGTTACCGCCGGCAAACGTCTGATTGACAGTGAGTTTTCAAGGGCACTCGCGAAAAGGAAAAAAATATGTCACCCTGGGAAAATGCTGTGGACGTTACAGTAAAATGAATGAATACGACATGACAAAATGCTACATTTAAAGGACATTTTTCTCAAAAGTCAACAACTTGCTAAAAGTTAACAACATGTTTGACCCAAAAATGAAAATTCTGTCATCATTTACATAGCCTTATATTGTTCCAAGTCTGTATGAATTTCTTGAACGCAAAAGAAGATATTTTGAAGAATGTCGGTAACCAAACAGTTGATGGTTGCCATCGACTTTCACAGGAAATACTATGGAAGTTATTGACTACCATCAACTAGTTGGTTAACAACATTTTACAAAATATCTTCTTTTGTGTCCAACAGCTGAAGGAAACTCATGCAGGTTTCATAAAGCTTGATGGTGGTGACAGAATTTCTATCTGTTTAATGATAAGTATCGCCCCCGTATCATTATTTACAGTACATTGGTGTCAAAATTAAAAGAATAGTTGACCCAAAAATGATAATTCTGTCATCATTTACCCACCCTCAGGTAGTTTCAAACCTGTATGCATGTCTTTGTTCTACCAAACACAAGGGAAGATATTTTGAAAAAAGTTACCAGTAACCAGGCTGTTTTGGGTCACCATTGACTTCCATAGTAGGAAAAACAAATACTGTGGGAGTCAATAGTGACCCAAAACAGCCTGGTTACCACTTTTTTCCTCTTTCCTTTGTTCCTTTGAAGGTGAGTAAATGCAGACAGAATTTTCTTTTTTAGGTGAACTATTACTTTAAATATATTTGTCTACATTTGGCTCTTGTTGTCTTTGAAAGGAGTGTGTTCTAAAAGGGAAGTAACTAAAATATATTTCACTATCAAAATCTGGAATGCTATGATGTAATGGGCATCGTGTGTTCTTCAAGTGCGCATATGGGTTTAATTTGCAGAATATTGTTGATCGAATCCCCCAACTTCTCTCTTGTGCACCACACCCAGAATTACCTCAGCGTTCATCTGTACGCCAAAAGTCGTGTGTATCTGAGTGCGTGTGTTCACAGCAATTTTAGTGTGACTTTTTAATGCAGATGAAGTGCAAAAGAACACAGTGAAATTCACAAGAATAACAAAACACCTCGGGAGCGAGAGGAAATGCACTAGAGATACAGAGCAGAGGAAATGAGGGGAAAGGAGTTTGCTATTGGTGTATTAGCAAAAAATGATTAGGGAAAAATTTTTTGGTGAAAAAAGTTTTGTTGGTGTGTAAATCTGAAAGTATACTTTATGAAAGTATGACTTGGACGAATGCGCTCTTGCATTACTTGCGGTAATGCCTCAGAATCTATATATGTATATATAAATATATATATATATATGCTCTAATTGATGCTCTAGCACCCCTTGTGGCAATTCTGAGAATGCAGTGCATATCTGCGACTCAATAGAATTCAAGACAGATTCAATAGAACCTGCATAAGTAGAAACGTTTGTGTTCATGTACGTGTGTAAAGTATGTTTCGGGCCTAAGGGGAAGATTCCTCCCAGAGGAAAATTTTACAGTGCAGACTTTGAGAACAAGGTGCAATCTATAATAAGCCTAATTTACATATAAAGGAGGTGTATTTGTGCTGAAAAGAAAGACAACGACTTAAATTCCCATGGTGCAGTGCAATACTAGTCTCGAGAGACTTGAGGTAGAAGTCTCAATTTGTTCTCCGTTTAATGTCATTGCTGTATGTCTAGAAATAACAATACTATTTTGAAATATAACTTCTCGTAATTTTTCTGCATTTTTAAATTCTATTCTATTCTGTTCTATTCTTATTTATAAAGTATATTATATATAAAATATTATTGTTATTACAATGAATTAAAAAAATAAAATTATAATTAGATGTTGTTGTAGCACAATGTATATAAAAATTAAATAAAAACTACATTAAATTAAATTAAAAATAAAATAAAATTTAATTAAATAAAACACAATTTTTATAGAAGCAATTGAGGCATGTTATTTGTTAAATAAATAATTCATATCTTATCATAAAATGTAATAGTAAAAAATGAGCAAAAGAATAGTAAAGAAAAGAAAAGTCTCTGAGACCCCAAACAAAAGAAAAAAAAAATCATTGAAGCCTATTATTTGTTTAATAATGCTGAATTTTGAATAAAGTATATAAGGTCACTATATATATTATTGCAATATTAAATATTAATATGTCTATTATTATATTTAGTTACTGTTAAAACACACTGTAGAAAAAAAATTAAATAAACATAAAATAACAAAAAAATCCTCATATGTGGCTACATTTGAATAATGTCACAGTATTTGTTGAATAAAGCAGAATTTTGACTAAAGACTAAAAAGTTTTATTCTCTTTATAATCAGATCTCATAAGATTTGAAAAAGTTCCAACCTGAAAGTTAAGTTTGGGGCGTCTGCGTCTCTGAACAGAAGAACAAGAGGGTTAAAGAGATCTTTCCTTCCTGTGGGCTACCATCTGAAAAACAGTTGTCAACTTAAATGCAAAGATACTCTAATCTCTCTTTTTTATCTTTTTCTTCCAACATCCATGGCATGACAAAAAGAAAAGGAAGTGAAAGAAAGGGTGGCATAAAAGAACGTGTGACTGTGTAATTAGCTCCTGTGTGCAATCACTGATTTCCTCATGCTGAATGACTGACTGCCTCTTAGCTAGCTGCATCAAAACCATTTCTCCTCTTTTTTTCCGGTACCGGGGGTCTTAACAGCAATGGGGGGGCCGAGAGGAAAAGGGAGGGTGGTGGTGGTGGTGGGGGCGGAATCGGTTGTCAGCTAATTGCATCTCTCCGTGGTGATTATGTTCTCATAGAGAAAACAACCGATAATTATGGGAGCCGGGATGGCAGCACAAGAGAGCGGTTACCGAACCGTCATGGCCGCCGTGTGGGACCCGGCCTCATTATCACCACAGAGACTGACCCGCCCCCTTCACCCCAGCAACCGTTCTAATTACCATCCAGCCAGACCTGTCAATCAACACTATTTATAATCCAACTCTGAGAGAGGAAAGGAAAAGAGGGAGAGAAAGAAACATTATGAAAAAGTCCCTGGGTATCACAAATATAAACCTTCGGCGCTTATTACAAGTATTCAGGTTCGTCACTTCTGTGGATTGATGTGTTCTGTGAATGTGAATAGGCCTGTTTTCTCTTTTGTCCTCTGTTTTTCTGTATATTGATTATCAGGCCGCTTTTGTAAGCTCACATTGTAGCGGATCACTGAAAGTAAATTGTACCGAGTAGACTATAGGCCTTAGTCGGGCTAGATGGCGTATTTAATTTGACATAGATGAAAATAGAAAGACGTAGTGTTTGTTCGATATGTCATTCTGTTGTTTACCTTGGCATCGATCGTACGGCTTACAAAACGCTGAATATGTCCAAAAAAATAATAATTCCAGTGGACCAAAAATCTTTTAACTTCAGTTTTAGACTAGACTTTTAACTTCTTTTAACTTCAGTTTTAGATCTTTTAACTACTTTTAAGTTCATGATTTTCAAAGTAGCCGCGTCACAGATTTTTTCACACTGCAGGACTATCTGGGGTAGCGTTCAGTCGCTGCTGTGTTCACACTGCATGATATGATACACATTATTAAAAATGATAGCAAGCAAAAAAAAGCTTGCCATACAAATTGCATGTGCGCTCATTTGCAGTGAAAAGAAGATTATGGAGGAGGATATTTACCTTCTATACCTTCGTAACTCCTCCCCCAACATCCCGCTGCCCTGGATGTTGCTCTCTCATTGGCTGTAAGTAATCGCCGATGTTATTCAGTCAGAACATATTTCACACGGCATGATTTTAAATCGCCGAAAGGTCCAGATATTTAGCATGCCAAATATCTCACGGGTGTCGGAGACACGTCTGCGATACTCTCAGATCGCGTCTTTGATAGTTCATACTGTGTGATTGTCACTCGCTTGAAAGAGCACAGATTTGCCTGTGATTTCGGGCATTTGTCTGAGATTTCTCAAAACCTGTCGGTGAGTCCCAATCTTAATTATATAATTTTTAAATCAAAATATAATTAGAAATTTGTAAAATATTGTGTAATAAATATTAATAATTGACACACTTGATTATGTAATTACATTTAAGATGTTCATTTGATTAAATATGATAAAATACATTTTAAAATATAATCTGTTGTCTATAACGTGAGTTGCCTAATGATAGAAAATTTAATAATTCAGCTGATATTTTATATAAATGTTTATTTGAAAAATATTCTTGTACATTTGCATATATACATATACAGTTGTAAATTCCGAATATGTAACGTGAATATATATATATATATATATATATATATATTTTTTTTTTTTTTTTTTTTAAATCATATATAGTAAATAATCTTGACTGTGTTATCATTATATACTGGATACATCAGATATGGTTTTTAAATTGTCAAAAAATAAAGTTTTAAAATCCAATTATACAGTTTAAAAAATCTTTAATATATTGTATAAATATGAATATATGCATATGATGTATTGAATTGCAATTTCTTGATTTTGAAATGTATGCCACAATAAAATAATGGATTTACAATTTTATATATATATATATATATATATATATATATATAATTAAATATAATTATAGAATTTATGTTTATAATTAAAACCTCTTAATAAGTGATCTGAGTATATATTTAATAGTTTTTATGTAGCCATTTTAAACCAAGTAGTCCTATATAAGCAACAATTTTTGAAAAATTTTTTGTGAAACAGGATATTTTGTTAGAAATTGATTGATTATACAGCCACACATCCAAGTATTCTGAATACACATTTGCAAACCTGACTATTTGATTGTAAATACAATATATAGCTGCAGATATGAATGCGGTCACATGAATTACTGAGCCAGACTGCTTCTCGACTTCTCTCTTCATAAACATTGTTATTTCACAACAACAATTCCACATTTCACAATAGCCAGCTAGTGTTTGCTTCCACTGAAGAGCATTTGTAGTCACTTTTATTTATATAGCGCTTTTAACAATACAGATTGTAGCAAAGCACTGAACATCATCAAATAGGATAACAGAGTGATGGTAATGAATAATGACAAGATAAAACTTTATTTATCAAATGCAGAGACGGTCTCTGTAATCAAACGACGATAATCACTAGAAATCAGGAGTAGTCATCTGAATGAGCCACCCAAGGTGAGGCCTTGTGAAAGGTTCGTTAGGCAGCCCTCTGAACAAGCTGCACCACAGCACCCTATCTCCGTCTTTAGGGGGAGGCACCTGGACGAGCTCCACGGTGAGGCCCGGTGTAGGCTGAGTGATATGAGGCGTGAGACCTTGGAGTGCTGCCCTACTGTTACTCACAATCCTAATACCTCACAGATGTTCTGGATCCAGAAACAGCTGTCTAACATTACGTACGCACACAAAAACGCTAGCGGCCCCCCAACAGCCGGTGGAATGCTGCGTAAAAAAGCCCCCATACACAATGCAAATTTACAAGCCTAATGCGGGAAATCCAAAAAAAAAAACATCCCACCAACAACGAGAACATCCTCCTGTCTAAAGCCGTTAATACCGGCACCTAAAACGCATAATACTTTTAAACAAACGCTACGTCACATCGCTAATACCCTCACAGTGGAACAGCCTCATATTTGCAGTCATTCATTGTGTATTTTTGTGCGCTTCGCTAAACTATTTGCATTCGTTGTTCATCTAGCCCAGTTCAGACACTTTTCTCAAATAAAGCGAAAGCTTCTAATCAGAAATACCATGAAAGAGTCTGAATGCTTTGCTTAATTATACATTCGCACACAAAGTCCCGTCCCTCATCCCTGATTGGGTTATTGTTTCCAGTTTTTCTCCACTAACGACCGCTGGGCCCCCCCTCGCTCTGAATATTCATGAGAGGAAGTGTCTCACTAGATGGCAGTGCTGCTCAGCGCGGCCATGCTAATGAGCTCACGGGGGATTAATATTTATGAGATCTGGGAGGAGGATACTGGAGATGTGACTTGTGTGAAAGTGTATGCATACGGTGACTCAGACCTTAATAGCTAAATAAGTTAGACAGCACAGAGTGGGCCTGGCACATAAACACAGCCATAAAGAAGAAAAGAGACTGCTATTTCAGTTGATTTGAGTATATTTGTGGAGAAATGCAAGGCTTTGGTGTTTCACAGGATGATGAGAGACAACACACACAAAGCGTGTCCTCTGTATATTACAATCACTTTACATTTAAAGGGACAGTTCTGGCAAAAATGAAAATTCAGTCAGTATTCACTAACCATCATGTTGTTCGATATTTATTTCTTCTGTGGTAAACAAATTTTATTTATTTATTTTTTTATTAATCAGCACTATATATATATATATATATATTTTTATTATATATATATATATATATATATATATATACAATTATCAACAAATATCAACATTTAAAACAACACTTAAAAATATTAGTAATAATAGTAAAAAAAATCTACAACTATGCAGAAACAAGTAACACATTCAAGTAAACATGAACATTTTAAATGCATGTTTTTTGTTTGTTTTCCTTTTGTTTGTCTTTTTTCTTTTTCTTTTATTTATTTATTTATTTTTTGCATTGCTTTGTTTTACTGTTTTGTTTTGCATTGCTTTTTTGTTTTTTCGTTGTTGTTTGTATTGCTTTGTTTTTATTTAATTTTTTGTTTGTTTGTGTGGTCTTTTTATTTATTTATTTTTTTTTTTTTTTCAGTTTTCCCAAGTTATATTTGTTTTTGTCTTGCTTACCTAGAAATATTTGTGTCCACACAGTTTTTGTTTTGTTTTATTTCGTTTTTTATATATATATATATGTAGTTAAATGTCATTCACTGTATCTTCAGCTTTTTCCATTTATTTTTACTTTTAAAAAAATTATTTTGGTTTTGTCTGCGATAATAACATCCGTTACAGTCATCACTAGACACGTCACCAATGACACTCAAATCTTGACGCTTCCTGTTGGGACTATAATCTTGACTCAAGATTCACATGATGTGAGGAAATAATTTAATTTGGAATGACATGAAGGTGAGTAAATAATCAGTTTTTCATTTCCTCCATTTTGAGGTTGATATTAAATGGATATTAATATATAAGCTGTAATTGAAGCTTCCTGTTGCAATGTCATGACCTGTGGCATTTGTGACTCATTTTAGTAATTGCAGCAGTTACTTGGTGTGCATGAGGGGGAGTGTGTTTGTGTAAGTGTGTTTGTGCCCAAGTTACATAAACTGTTATTGGAAGAGAAGAGGATGTAGTGTCACAATGAGTGTGTGTGTGTGTGTGTGTGTGCGCGCATAAATGTTGTCAGTTTAGAAAGACAATAGAAGAACATGTCTCCCACTCGGCTCATTCCACACACACACGCTGTCCAGACAAGTCCATCAATCGTCAAACACCTCTATTGGGTTTGACCAGTCACTGACTAAGCCATTAACCCCTCTCTCACACACAAAGACACACGCATCCAGAGCATATAGGTACACACTCCCTAGAGTGGTTGCATATTGAAATACACACAGAAGGTTCAAATGTATTCCGGGTGGTTGATCCCAAAAATAGAGCAGAGTATAGTAGGATTTGAGCTATTTTAGTGCATCCCAGACACACACACATAGACACAGAGCAGATGAACTAGTCCAGACATGAGTGTCAGGTTGACAGCCCATACCCAGAGGAATGCTTGCTTCAAGCTGAAGAGAGAGATTCGCTTGTTCGTTTGTGAGGTACGGGTGAAAGAAATGTGCAATCTCCCATAGGGTTGAGCCTCTGGCCTCCGCCGTCATTTTCATGCATGCGTGTGTGAAGATGAATTTGACGGTTGTCGAAAAAGCTTGTTGCCCAATTGAAATCACTTTACGACCTTTAACACCAGACATACATGCAAATCACGTCCGCAAAGTAAATTGAGGGAAACTAAGCTGCAAAAATTTTGAGATATTCACAACTTACTGTAGGCTCACAGTTTACTGTAGGCTTAAAGTTTACTTCACCCTCATGTCGTTCCAAACCCGCAAGACCTTTGTTCATCTTCGGAACACAAATTAACAGTAAAACTGTAAAACAGGAAGTGACATCATGAGCTCAACTTAAATTTTGTGACTAAGGCCTTACGGGTTTGTAACGACATGAGTAATAAATGACAGCATTTTCAGTAACCCTTTAATTCAGGTAGCTACCATAACTATAAACTACATTTTAAATAAAACTAATTAGCTAGCTTAGCAAGATTCTGTTGTGACATTAAAATAGTTATGCTAATGCTCGCTATAGTGCTTCTTGTGGCAAAGCTAAGAATACATTCCATTACTCTGACGCATTTTGAAATGTAATGATGTGCGATTGATCTTTCATAACTGGAAATGTCTGCATTTACGTATTTGTGTGTAGAGAAAGTGTAAATGGTCATGATGTCGGTTACTAGCTTTAAACGGTGGACTTCAGGGATGTTATGAAAGTGAAGAATTGAACCCGTTTAATTTTTATTGTCATTGTTTTATGATAATTCAATGCCATGGCATTGAAGATGATATTTCATAGCAAAAATTCCAATGTTGACAGCTTTTCAAAGGGAGAAGGAAATATTTAGATTATTTTGATGCTGCTCAATAGCCAAAAATACCCAGAAAGAACAAGAAAAAGCTGTCTTTTTTGTGTCTCTCTCTCATTAGCATCCTAATGAACAGATTCTCTACCTCTTCTGTTTTTCTGTCATTCTTAGAGAGAGTGTGCTGGCTTTGAAGTGTCTACACAGACATATTTTTTTTTTTTTTTGCATCCAAAAACACAATAGTCCTTATTTCGCTTTGGAAGCACACACATACATACACACTTACACAAACACACACACGGGGAGTTCAGTCAAGAGCAAATATGGACATGAATACAATGACAGTGTAGGGAAAAAACACCTATCCAAGCAAAACATTTTCCATATAAATAGTGGGGACAAATGGCTTTTGCTGTGTGTATGTGTGTGTTGAGGAAATAATTGAGGAGACAGAACTCCAGATTCAGGCCTCTAATGGAAGGTGACAAATTAATTTCTGTCTGCTAATAGCTCAAAATAGAACATGCCCGACTGGCTGTCTTATTCTACGTGCTGCTTGGAAGTTCAAGCACGTGTGCATGTGTGAATGGGAGGACTGTGTACAAGCTCTGAGGTTAGACGGACATCCGTTGTGGGTTAAACCACACTAACCAGTACTAGATTTTGGCCTGGGTTAATTAGGGATTCAGATTTTTCTCAAATTGGAATTATATATTTATATTTAATGCATTAATGAATAAATCACAAACATTTAATAATATTTGCAAATAAAAGAAACTGTATACTTTAGAATGAAATGACCTAATCCCGAATGGCTGCTTATTAATAGTTAGTGCTATAGTTTGTAAGTAATGGGTAGAATTATGGATGTACTGCATAATAAGGTTGTGTAGAATAAGGCATTAATATATACTACTAATAAATTGCTAATATTTTTTGTAATATGCATGCTAATAAGCAACTAATTTAGAGACCCTAAAATAAAGTGTTACCTAAGAAACTAAACACACATAATGATATGCATTTTTGGCTTTTGCATTATGTCCAGTCCAGTCTCACAGCGATTCGTACATATTTGTACGACCTCACTCACTGCTAAATCGTACGTTTTTTTTACGAGTTGCCAATTCGTATGAATTTGTACGAATGACCTACACCTAACCCCACCCCAAAACAACAGTGTGAGGTGAGGTCGTACGAATTAGAACGAATTTGCCACCGAATACGTACAAATTGGTCATGAGACTGTTGTTACGTCTTGTTGTTTTTCAACATCTTACGCCATGAACGCTATGTTTTAAACAAAAGTTGCAAGAAGTTTACATTTTAAATAAAGTTCTAGAGTTCTCGTCCAAACACCTTTAAGTTCTATTTCCAGTCTTCTGTTATTTTATTGAATTTTTGAAAGCAAGAAGCTTTCGTAATTAGTTACACTCAATTACTTATATATTGTATGAATTTTTTATTTATTTAATTGCATTTAAGTTTGAATATTTTTTTTTAAATATTGTTTTTTAAAAGTAATTTAATTTAGTTTTATCGCAAATAGTTTTGCCTCCACATGCTCCATTAAGTCAGAAATTGTGACCCTCTACTATAAGTCAAACACGCTTTCCAACTTTCAAAGATTAACAAGCTTTTCACTTCCTATGAGCTTCTCTTTTCTCTTTACACACACACACACACAGTTCCTGCCAAACCTTTGATCTGCCGGCAACAGCATCATGAATAGTCACGCTGACATTAGCGCTCATCGAACGCTTCACTCTAACTGCCATTTATGGATTGAGCCTTTGTATCTTTAATCTCTGCTGATTGGTCGTCTTAAAATTAAAAAGGGACACTGTTTGTATTTGATTGGCCATAATAACATTGTCACAGGAACAATAGGAGATCTATCTCAGCTCATCCCCGTAATAGGGTTATCCGAACGCCACAAATTTAAGAACAATTCACCGCCGTGCTTTCATGTGGTCCTGTCATGTGTTTTAAAGATAAGATTAATTCCCCATATCAGCAATCTGATTGTGGACTCGTGTATCTCATGCATGTTTTATAGCAGTCCTTTCTTCCAAACTGCTGCGTCAAACCTTTTCTTTGGGAAAAAAAAAAAAAATCTAAATTATTCATCTGTGTTTTGGTGCATTCCTCCTGGAGAACGAGAGAGAAAGAGGGGGAATGAATTGAGGGTCTTCCTTTCTTCTGAGGGTCCTGCGTGGACTGCATTCTGATAGAGATGAGAGGCAGAAGACAAAACGAGGCAAAATAATCTGGTCAAAGAAAGCCAAATGCTGTTTTGAATAGGTGAAGTAGCACTGCGGTGACGTCAGGTAATCCTTATTTTATTAATGTTAGCTCAAGAACTCTCATATTCCGACAAAACACCTTACATTTCACTCTCTGTCCCTCTCTCCACCCGCTGGGATATTCCTTTGATATTTCATCTTTTTAAGGCTCGATAACATTTAATAATAAAGGATCTGTGAATTGCGTCAGCGTGACCTGCTTAAGGAAACACACACACTTGCACACTTGTCTCATTGTTGCTGGTGCCACAAATGGCATTGTGGGTCCAGTGCGCAATATGCACAAAATTACGTCTTTCAAGCTTTTCTCAAAAGAAGGTCATTTGTTTCAGGGCTGTTTACGTCAAGGATGATAACTGTAACTATAAAAGATTAATGATCTATTCGCCGTCATCCATGACAACTTTGTATATTTCACCGTTCATCTGGGTAACTAAAAGTGGTGCTACTTTTTTGTTTCTCGACTGTGTTGTTGTCGTTATAGCAGAAGCTTTGGGATCATCTTTAATAAATGTCAAGATCTACTAACTTATTCTAGCCATGCTTGAGATGTAAAGCATAAAATCTAATTTTTACTGCTTATTACACTATTATTACAGTGTTATTATCATGTAATAACAGGTGCATTACTTCAAATAGTGCTCCAGTTTGTGAACAGAGCTTCAATGAGGCTACGACTAAGTTAAAATTGATCTTGTGTCACTGTGCCATTGTAAAAATGTCTTATGCTTTTTAATATCATACTTATCAATAACTGGCAACAAGCCTAGTTGTTAAAAACACATCTCAACCCCCTTGTGTTCACTTGTGTTGTGCTAAAACTCGAATGTATGTGCCCTACAGTATGTGCTTGCTAAGACTGTATTTGGAAGTTCCTGGGGGAACAATAAACCTAATTTTTACCTGGACATTTCAAGGCTATATTGAGATGAAATAACCTCATGTCTAGCCTACTAACTAGTCGCAGCATAGACAGCCATTTAAAACGGGCTGTCATGGCTTGGAGTGATTGGGCATTGACCTTTTAATCGCCGTTATAGGCAAGACAATTAGGCAGAAGAGAGTGAGAGAGAGAGATAGTATAGGTATTAATATAGGAGGTAAAGAACAGTATGGTGTCATACAGATAAAACGGAATAGAAGATTGAGAGAGAGGGAATAATGCAGGAAAAGTACAGAGGATGGAGAAGGCAGGAAGATACTCTAACTAGGTCATTTCATTAAACTGTAAATGCAATACAACTACTTGACAGGGAACGTTATGTTTGTGCGATGGACTGTACATGATTTTATAATCGGCCTGCTTTGGCTATGTGTGTGTGTGTGTGTGTGTGTGTGTGTGTGTACACATTGTCCCAGGGCACTGTCTATACATGCAAAGATCTCATCTTTCTCGCCTTACTTTTTCTGTATAGCTTTTTTTTAGTCTTGTCGTGCCTCGTCACTTCTCGTCTTTTTTCTTCTCTGAGCTTGTCACTCCTCTTTTCTTATGTTACTCCTGTTTTTATTTTTCTTCTTATCATTCCATTTGTCTCATCTTATTTTCCTCTCATTTGATTTCATCTCGTCTTATCTCATCCTCTTTTCTTTATTCGTATCTCTTCTGTTCTTTTCTCATTTGTCTCATACTGTCTGATCTTTTCCATCTCTGTCCTATTCTTTTTTCTTTTGTCTCAACTCAACTTATGTCAACTAATCCTTTTCCTTAACCTTTTATTTTTTTTACTTCCTTTTCATTTTATCTTGTGTCTTTTTTTTCCATTTCATCTCATCTTGTCTCATTTCTTCTCAATTTTTTTCTTCTCTTGTCTCATGTCATTTCCTCTCATCTCTTATCTTTTAGATCTGTTTCTTTCTTTTCTCATTTTATCTCATATTCTTTTTTTTCCACTTGCCTCACCTCATCTTTTCCTTTTTGACTATTTTCTTTCATCATGTCTCACTTAATATGGTCTCTTCTGTCATCACCTCTTTTTTTGACTCACTTAATCACTTCTTCAAGTCTCGTATTGGTTTCCTAGGTTCTTACCTTTTTTTCTTTTCATTTTATTTTTCTTTTCCTTATTTTATCATCTCTGTTGTTGTATCTACTCTTTCTTGTCTTTCCTGTCTATTCACATGTCTTGACATTTTGTTTTATCTTGTCTTATCCTGTTTCATCTCATCTGAACACTTCTCTTCTCTTCTCTTCTCTTCTCTTCTCTTCTCTTCTCTTCTCTTCTCTTCTCTTCTCTTCTCTTCTCTTCTCTCTTGCACTAATCACTCATAATGGGCCCTATAGACTCAACCAATTGAGTGTGATCAGGCATCTGCCTCAGACTCAGGTAATCAAATGCCATTGCCAGAGATCATAGAAAACCAGTTATCACACCTGGCATATATTTTCTTTTCGGCTGTCAGTAACAGCTTGACTTCAGCCCTCACGCAGGCAGACACGTAGATTTTCTTCTTGCAAAACAATTGCCAAAAAATACCCCCACGGTATAGGGCTTTTGCGAATCTCACTTGAAAACAGCGTGCATTTCGAATTGATCGCTAATACATTTGGCATTTCGTCTAACCGTTAAGTTCCCTGCCCACATCCGACTATATGCCTGTCACTCAAAAACACTCGCTGCTGGACAACCATTACATTTACACTGACTAGCTCATGTGAGACTGGCAGAGAGGCTGATGATAGAAAAAGACAGACGGAGGGAAAGAAAAGGAGGTGGCAGATGGAGCAGAGAGACATTTGGAGCTGGTTATTTTACGCTCCAAACCAATTTTATTTGCATGACATCTGTAATCGGAATCACTACAGTCAGTGTAATGCAGATTCCAGATCAACGTTGAAGAAAAAGCTTTTTGAAGCGATGGGATCTGCAGTTGGTACAGTTATAGGACATTAATGGGGTACCTCAGAATCGCAGGTGTTTGGTAAACAAATTACTTTGGCAGTTATCGCAAGTGTTATGAATGATCATAGCCAAGTGTGCAAGGTGCAACGCAAAATCCTTGTCCTTTAATGAATCGGTGCCCTTGATCCTCTAATGTGTTTTTCTCGTGATGAAACTTTCATGAGCCGTAATAAACACAATGCATTTTTAAACAGGCGGATCTGGAAGACATTTGGAAAAGAGAGAGGGAGTGAGAAACTAGTGAAAGGAGGAGACATTTAAAGAGAAAGGAGGTAAATATGTTTTTCTAGAATAGAGAGAATGAGAGACGGAGGGGTAGGAACAGATGGTGAAAAGAAAGAGCAATGACAAGAGGTTATTTTCAGATGAGTGTGACTCTTTAACAAAATGTGCCCATTGGGAGGAAAAGTGGGCTTCTTAGAATTGCACATATAACACTCACACGCAGAACCCTCGTTTAAACTAATCCACGTCCCTGGTGATTTCCTGCTTTTCCCACTGCAGAACTAATTTATCAAAACAATGGTCCTCAAGAAGCCTCTGGTGTTGTCTCAGAAAAGAAAAAAAAGAGTTCATGAGTAGCACTGATGCAAAACCTAACCCAGAATCATTGAACAGTTTCAAAACTTGGCACAATAAAGCCCAAAGTATACATCTCTGTTCTGCGACTGTCCTCGTGACACAGTTTACGTAATTGTCTGTAGTGTCCGTGAAAGTCTACGCAACAGCATAGGCACGAGGTGAATATTGTGACAGAACAAGTCAAGTAGGTTGTACTACACATATGTATCAGGCTTGTCCATTTGCACTTATCTGCAGTCAAGTAAACTTGGGATGAAGTGGGATAAATGGGATAAATCGGTTGGACCAAACAAGCCAAGTTTACTGTTTAAACTTTTTAAAATTTTACCATTGTTCATTATCAAAGTAAAGTAGTTAAAGGACAACTTGTCGGTAGTACAAGCCAATGCTGGGTAAGATATGGACAAACCCAGCAACTGGGTTGTTTTGACCCAGCAGTTGGGTTATTGCCCAGAAGGTTGGGTTAAACATTTAAACAACCCTTTCGCTTGTTTTTGTCTATGTTGTACCCTGCACTGGGTTGTATTTAACCCAGCATTTTTAGAGCATATATGTAAATGAAAAATGTATACTCTTTCAAGTGGACCATGTATTATGCTGTTTCGCTTATCTCTTGGTTCTTCAGCATTGATAAATTATCCAAAGAAGTCCCTATTTTAGTATGCCCAGGGTTATTCACAAGTGTGTCCATTTTTTTGCCTATGTTGACATAAATAATAGAACAAAGATGCCCACTCTTGAGAGTAGTTATAGTACCAGGTCAATTGCCTACTTCTTAACGCCACTTCTTTAGTTGTTATTCTATGAGATACGAGCTGTCTTCAGGGGTGTTGGGCATCCTGGACAACAGCAGGCTTCTCAATGCTAGCCAGCACCAGGCTAACAGCACTAGCTCTGGCCCAAAAACAACATGAGCTGTCAGAAAGGGTTATCACAGCCCACTGAATCAGACGAGAAGAGGGAGGGACAAGGGGAAGGAGGAGGGAGCCGGTGAGGGTGGATGGGTGGGAGTGTTACTGTGAGAGAGAGAGAGAGGATTCAGACGCTAGAGAAAGGGCCAGCGTACACCCGCCACAACTGAAAGCACAAGGATCGTGTGCGTGTGTAGTGCGTGTTTGCGTTCGGAGTAACGGCGATGTTGGAGCACTCGTCTGAGCTGGGCTTTGTGCCGAGTGTGTGTGTGGACAGCATGCGATACCCATCCACCGCGAACAGCGCTGTCTCCATGAGGAGCACAGAGGAACTGCTGCTGAGGTAAAGCACAAAGACATGCATGCACACACACATACACACGGATCCAGCTAACTCCGAAAGGTTTGCCGTTCGTAGCTGCAGGCATGCAGCGAGCTGTTTCAGGAATGTTTGGTTGACGGCAGCCCTGCGGTTTTGTTGGCGCGGTTCGTTGACGTGCCGTTTGTAGGCCGTTTGAGCGGTGCGTGCATGCAGTTGTGTTTTTGTCAAATTGCGGGACCCTGCCTGCGCTGTACCGCCTGCACTTGTTTTCCCAGCCGTAAAAATGCGCAGCTTGCAACGTTCCCCTCTCTTGTTTCTTTTCCCAGACGGTTCGGTTGGAGCCTCTTAAAAAACTGAAGAGTTGACACAGCTAAAGAGAAGTGTTTGAAGATGCGCGTGCATGAATGCAGGACAATGCGCGTGTGTGCGCAAAGAAGAAGTGACAGAAAGAGGCATTGCATCGTTGATAATAAATCGGGCTCACTTTTTGCAGTCGCGTTTCCGCACATGCAGACTTAATCTATATTAATGCACCACATAAAGTGCGTGAGTATATTTGCATGCATTTAAGTGTGCAAACACACTTGCGAGAACCTAAATTCGGAGTTTGTTTGGATGTAATAATCGCATTTAACAAAGAGAGGGACGAGCAGGAGGGGTTAAGCCCCGTCCCGCCGCTAGAAAGATGTCTGCTTTTGTTTGCACGCCTCTCTGACGATTGGATTTAGAAAGGTGGGGGGGTCTGGAGAGGAATGGAGAGGGGGGGGGGCATTCGGTGGAGAGATGAAGGGAGGGTTGTGCTGCAAGCATTCTCAACAATGGGACGCCCTGACAATGAGGCTGTCACTCACTACGAGGCTTGTTTTTTACCTCTCCTCTCAGGTTCTGTCTCTCTGGCCGTTTTTTAAAAGTGGAGAAGGGTGCTAATCGGGCTGTGTCGGGTTGGTTTTTATACCAGGGTTATGGGCGGTTAATAACGCAGGCGTTTAATGTGCAGAGTGTAATGGGGTGTGAGGGCATTAGTTGGGCCAGAGAGGCAGCCATATTGGTTTAAAGAGTAGATTTATGGGCTTTTACTCATTCATTGTGCTTGTGCTCAATGGCTTTTAAAATAGCCCCAGAGGAACATGAATCTCTCCAATGACTGCGGTCAGGTCTTCTGGTGTAACACACGTACACACACACACCTTGGCCATAACTCAACCTCCTCCAATAAAGGAATGTCAAATAGTACCGTGTCATACACAGTACGCGCACACACGTGTGTTCATAGGCGAGCTCATTAGAGAAATATGACCATATGTTAACAAACGTACCCTTAGTGTGATTTGGGGCTAAATCTATGGCACCTTATCGTTATTTGATGAAAAAATTATTTGTGATGCTACACGAAGAGCCACATACATGGGAAAACGGTACATGCCGGGACTGTAAATAAATCTGTTGCACGTGCCCTTGGCAGTTGATGTAAAGCTTCGTTCGCTGAGGACTCACATCGATTTAAGCCGCTGTGCCTAACTTCATTCCATCTGATGGCGAATGTACTGTAATGATATCTAGGAATGAAATATATTATTTAAGATTGATCATTAGGTGTAAAATTACTGATATCGAACATATCTCAAATGTCTTTTTTTGTGCTATTTATGGTCCGAAATCTATTGGGGTGCCATAGGTTTGCCTACCTAGACATAATTTTTAGTCATCAAAGGCATGTTCAAATGTTCATTTATGATGCCTGAAAATGTTGTGCAGGTAGGCAGGCTCATGAGATTATCAAGCGTTGCATGTGTGAGTGTTCTTTTCAAGACTTTAGCTGACAAGGCTATTTAAATGCTTTAGCGAAGGCTGAAAGTGTTTCTCAGAGGAAGTCGAGGGGGTTAAGCAATCACAAATGACACCAGGTCAGTTTGCGCTTCACGGGCCATTATAAAAGCTTACGCTTTCTTCCTAAAACCGCTCGTACAGCACTGCCGACTTTCCGCTATAAACACTGGAGTTTGCACTCTGCAATTAGTGGCTTGGAAAGCCTTTCATTGCGGTGAAACAAGGCGATGGCGGTTGTGTCTGTGTGTGGCTGTGGCGACGGGCTGCTGTCACTGTGCATTCTGGGAAACGTGAGCGAGCGTGTTGCAGAAATGGGTGGTTTTGTGTTATAGGGGAATGACCTGTCCCTAGGTGCCCACCGTTGAGCTGTGGCTCAGTGAAGCTGCGCGAGTTTCAAATGAAAATAAATGAGAAGCAGTGACCAGCACTCTCAGGGTCCCGCTTTAATGAGGGGAACGGGGGGGAGGGAGGTTGAAACAAAAGAAGGGGGTGAGATGGATAGAGAAAGGAAAGGGGAAAAAGGCTCCTTAATGAATGTAGGACTTGGAGAGAAATGGCAAATTTATTTAAACTCCAATTTCGCTACCCAAGACCTGTTCAATTAAACCAGTAAGGTTCATTGCACTTGGTAAAAATCACTCTAAGGTTGGCATTCTGGGATAGCGGGAGGCAAAAATGGGCCTCGAATGTTAGACAGTTTTATGATTTAGGAGGACTTGTGAATTTAATATTTGGGGAGAGCAGAGTGATACGATGCGATACGATATGCTGTTGATGTCGTAATAGCATTACTTCTGGTCGGCATGGTGATGATGTAAACAACAGGGGTCGAGTTGATGTAGTAGATTAGACAGGCTAGTGATCCCAGATTACACTGACAAGCTTACACGTATGCACTAGCAAACCACAGCACTCAAGGGGGTGACAGAGTTACCGTTAAATGTGTCATTCAAGCGCACCTGCTATTATTCAGATAACATTAACTACTGAATGTTGACAGTTTATTCAAGAAACTGACCATAATGCTGCATCAATTGTGTTTTCCATAGAACACGAAATTGAATTCTGAAGAATAGCGTGGCTGTTCTTTTTATTTACAGTTTATTGAAAGTAAACAAGGACTTCACTATATCCCAAACTTGTGGTGGTCACACTTCATTTATTAATCTTTCAAATAATTTATTAGTCACAAAGCAGCAGTTACCTTCTGCTTATTCAAAATGGTAACGTGAATGAATAATGGATGTACAAATATATATTCATGCACAAAATGGCCACCATATGTTAAAAAAAAACAAAAAAAAAACTTTTTTTCCAGAGCTAATAAACATAAATAATTATTTTGGCTATGATTCCTACTAAGTGGAACATTCAGTTTAGATTAGAATACATTGGCTGTCACATACAGTCTATATGCAAAAGTTCAAATATTTCAGTGTACCAGAAGCTCAAATCAGAAAGCAAATAGTCTGCGTATACATTATAGTTAGAACAGTTCCTGCACTACTATTCATTGGAAGCAAATGTTTGCTGGAGACAGTGAAAAGATGGCTTTCACTAGCACTAGACAATGAACTAGCATTTTGCAATTTGTGGTTTGGCACTTAGAACATTGTGCATTGTTTAGTTCTTATGATGTGTAATGGCAAATTCATTACATCATCTGTGTTGTGTGTGTATATATATTTATGCATGTTTATCTGAGAACAGTATATGACCTGAGGCAAAGTATCTATAGTATGCAACCTAGCAAAACTGTATGTGTGCGCTTTCACCCAAATGAGCACGCTCAGTGCTTTACATAATCCATGAGTTAATCAAATATTCATGAACCCAAACAGAGTCTTCTGACAGACCAACAGCCTGTCTGTCCATCTACATGCACAATCTATATGCTGGAGCTGATATTTATATACTCTGCAACAATAGTAAGACATCAAAACGTAGAGATTTTGCAATACGGAATAATATATTAGAATTTTTCACAGGGGATGTTATTTACACGTATGAGGAGTTGTTTGCATGGTCAATTGTATACTGATATACTATACATATACTGATTATTTTGAATGCTGCTCAGCCAATCAGATTTAGAACTGCGTAGCTGGATGCATATTTGGTTGCATATGCAAGCATTTAATAATTATGCACTATGTTATATGCGACTACATATAGGTATGTTTTTGCAAAAATGTAAATTAAGCACTTCTTTAAATACATATATGTCCACTTATACAGCTTTGCTTTTTAAATATGCAATATCAGTTCTGGATCTTATGCCAGGCCTAGTTGCTCAGTTAGACACACCCCTTATTCTAAAAACCTACCCAACAAAAATACAATTGAGACCAACGATGGAAAAAATAAAACATTTGTCATTTTAAGTTTATGAATGGTCCTCACGAGTTCCTTCCTTTCTAGCCACTATCCTCGATTTTTTAAGACCACCCCTGATACATGCAGTTTTTTTTTCTCGCCCCATATCTGCCATCTTTAACGTGTTCTCCTCCTTCTTATCCCCCATCTATCTACCTTCCCTGCCCCCATCTCTTTCTCTCTCTCTCTCTGTTCGGTTTGAACTCCTGGTGTACTATTTTTGTCTCTGTGCATTGCAGCCTGCCGGGCCAGCCTTTCTCTCTCTCTCTCTCTCTCTTTCGTCTCCTTGCTCTCCTCCTACGTGGTCAATCAATACGTGTTATAGGCCAGCTGGGTCCAGACCCAAGAGGTAGAGGCACAGAGAGAGAGAGAGAGAGAGAAGGTGTGAGAAAGAGAGAGAGAGTGAGAGAGAACACAAAGAACAAGGTCCCCAAGAAATTGAGGCAGAACAGGGGCGTAACTAGTATGCAAGGACATTGGGAGCTCAGCCCAAGGCATTTATGCTGCAATAATAATAGGTTATCATTGTAATGCATCATGAAAGATAAACTATACACATAATATTTTAAACCTTCAGGTATGTAATGTAAAGATGCGGGAAGGTATTGTACCTGACGATTCTAAAAATATCACAAATCCAGTAGTCCTGAATGGCTGCCTGAAATGTGAAGTGTGTATTTATAGTGAAAATATTAGGTTATCCATATTGCCACTTGCTACATATATCCGCAATGGTCTACTGTCATTAAAATTACATCTGGCAACTCTACTTACAATAATGCCAGGCAACAGTAAAGCGTTAAGCAGGTACAGGTCAAGAGAAAATATTCAGGCTATACCCCCTGAAACCCCAGAGGAGAAGGTGAGAAAAAGAAGAACAAAAAAAATCACAATAAAAGAACAGAGAGAGGTAAAAGGGTAACAATAACAACTGCAGGAGGAAGAACAGAGAAACCTTTGACCTGAAAGTGTGAGAGAGAGTGAGAGACGGCGAGGAAGAAGGGAGCCCATATGAAAGACGTCTTGTGGCTAAATTCCATTATCTTCAGTGAGAGAGAATTATATCAGCCCTTAAGTGCTTTCATCAGCCTTCTTAACCCCAAGAGAAGGACGCAGAAGAGGAAGCCAGAAAGATTGAAGGATGTTCAGGGGGGTGACATGAAGGTCTGTGGCGCGAGTTCTTGTTCCGATCTGCTTAAGCCGCTTAATACCAACGTAAATTGTCCCCGCTACCTGCCAGATATCAGTAAAATGGGTATCCAGAGAAATCACTACTATCCCCGTTGCCCCTTTTCCACAGCCAGGGTGCCAGAAATCTATCCCGGTGTGTTTCTGCTATACAGAAAAGATAGTTTTGGGACAGAAAATTGGCTCTGCTGCATTTTAGCTCCTTAAAACTAAATAAGATTTATAGTAAGACTGTAAACAAAGTGTGCTATGCGCTGTTTACTTCTGCGTATGTTATCTAGTAACGTGCTTAGCTGTGTCAGTGTTTTGCTCTCAAGTCAATTTGGGTTTTTTGAGTTTTAGAGTGCATTTCAAAGTTGAGCAGCTAAAAAGCTTGAAATTTTTGCACAGTATGGAAATGTACCTTATTAAGCAAAAATATTCTACCTATTGCGCACATGCAACGATTAGCATTGTGTGTTAGCAGTCTACAACGCACTGTTTCCTTCACGTTCACCCCTGTTTCTTTCGTCTAAGCTTTGGCTGTCTTCGGGTTTACTGCTGAATTTTCTCTCCAAACAGAAGCCCATTTAGTGAATTCATCATCTCCATAACATGCGTAACAGCAATGCAGAGCATTCGTAAATTGCTTCTTTATTGCACAATCCATTATGTAATGGTATATTTGCTCAAGGTAGTAGACATCGCATCGTGCGAGAACAGCGTTTGTTTATAAACCTGTCCAGAACTCTCAATGTATTTATTTTTCTTCGCTCACCCCGAACTTGTTTTTTTTTTTTTTTTGCTCCTGTGTAATTGATGCACAAATTGATATTTTAGGGCAGTGGACTGTATTCAAGTACTCATATTGGTGGTTTTAGGCCTACATATATTGACTTGAATAATAATACTACTTGTGTATTTTAGCGAGTCACCTTTGCTCAACTGTCCAAGCTGGAGGCGGTGTTTCTTAGAGAGAAAGATGACCCCAGCGGCTCAGTTTGCGTATTATAATAATTTGTGCAAAATCATTACAGAAATCATGGCCTATATCTAAACTGTCTCTAAGGATCTGGCTCTCGGGTTAGTTTTGTTTTCGGGTTTTCTCATAAATGTTACAGTAAGAAGGAAATATTGATTGTGCATCCTTGCATACACAAACACGTCCCTTGAACGCATGCAAATACTAGCACATTGTTGGCTACAGGTCATAACAGACCACAACACGTGTTTTGTTTTCTTCGGGTTTAATTTGCACTTTAATTGTACGCAACTGCTTTTTAATGACAGCTGAAATCCTTCATTGCGCTTGGTCTTTAAAGACAAGCAAAGCCCATTATGGGTTTTCGTTTTGAAGCTTTTGGCTGAATATGTTGTTATCTAATTACCATGGACGATTTAAAAACATAAACCGCAAAGCAATGCAATTTTTTTAATGGTTCCTAATTCAGGCTGTGCATCCCCAGATCTTTTTCTTTAACTTGGTTATGTGCTGCGGAATGCAAGGCAGAGTGCGCGCTCTTTTTTTCCATCATTTGTGTGTGTATATATGCATTAAGCATGAGCATGTTTCCCATGACCTAGTTCCTGCACGTGCTCTGTAGAACCGCGGCTCGAGACCCCCTTCCCCTGGGGGCACGCGAGGGGAAAACAAAAAGAAAACGCGCTCTTTCATACGCATGAACGGATGAGCGCAGTAAAATGGGGATGCGCCTTGTATTGCATTCATCATCCGATGCAATAAATACACTGATGCAATAAATCTTCAATACCTAGAGGTTCCTTTATCATCTCTCAACCTCATTTCGGTCTACAACTCTGTGGTAATCTCAATAATTAGGAGATATAAATGTTTCCGCAAGGTTGCTTTTTATATATTCAAGGTATAGCTTTTCCTCAAAGATGGAAATACAGGGTTGTTTGTAAACACGTTTGTTTTTCTTTCTTCTGTTGAACATGATATTGATATTTAAAGGGAAAATTGTTCCAAACCTTTCGTTATTGTTTTAAACACACACAGAATGTTAGTTGGTAGAATGTTTTTTTTTTTTTTCTCCATGCTACAATTCTTAACATTATTCAAAATGTTTTCAAAAGGGTTTATAACAGAATTTTCATGTTTGGATGAACTGTTCCTTTAAATAATTAAATATCGTCATATCTTGGTGGGTTGTATCTGAATATATATACTAATGTGATTTTTAGTTTAGCTTTTTAGCTGTTTCAGTCCTCATTCACTTTCACTGTATGGATAAGAGCTGCATGAACATTCTTCGAAAATTCTATTTTTGCAGTTTCCTAAGGTGATAGAAGGTCTTACCGGTTTGGATACTTCTATTCATTCTTAAATTTCTATAAAGCCGGCCGGTTGATAGGGCACAGAGATGCATTGGTTAAAAACTCGCTGCAGCAGCTCGAGCAGCCACGCCTCTCCCTTCCCGGTGCTTGACGCTCCGGAGCACTAGTTGTCTGAGAAAAAGGGGTTTTCTTTTTTGAAGAGATTGTTGAGGAAAAACACTCTAATGGGTGAGCGGAAAAGAATGTGACAAGCGCAGTGAGTGTGTGCGTGTCCAGTGCCGCTCGCGCTGCTGCACCTGTCCCTCTCCGTCTCGCGCGCCCAAACTCGGCAGGCAGGCTCGCGCGGAAGGCGGGCGTTATCCAGTCAGCGGCGCACAACACGGTCAGCCTGAACATGACTTCGTCCTACAATCTGGATTTTCTACCCGACATGATGGTGGAGGGACGATTGTTGAGCGCCGGAGAAAGGATGTAAGCGTTTAGCTGTTTATCTCATTGCTTCCTCAGTTCTCTTCTCTCATCTTGTTCGGCGCAAGCGTGTTGACAAATAGGGCACGCGGTGGTGTGTTAGCGCCGCGCGTTGCGTTATCAGCGATCAGATAACGGGGCTGATGGTGCTAATGTTGTTTTTGCTTTTAACTGCATTTTTTGTGCCGCTGCTCAAACGCATCCGGGAAATAAACACGTCGGGTTAAGTGCTCCGTCATCGGACAGTCCGGATCATGTCTCAGAGTTTTGTTATATTATGTAGACTGATCTGCAGTGCATGGACGAAATTGTAGCGGTAAATAGTCATTGTGTAATTGCGAGAAGAGCAGTTGAATTTAATAGTTCACTAATATCCCATTTGATTAAAAGGGCGTGCAATATAAAGAACTTGGGATACTTTGCTTCTCACTAAACTGAACGTTTTTGGCTTTTTGGAGGGGAGTGGGGGGTTGGGGTGTATATATATATATATATATATATATATATCACTATATATATATGCCTATATGTATATTTCAGTTTGGGGACAGATATTGTAAATGGTTCATTACTAGTTTTCCCCCACCTTCATATAACAGCTCATGCATCAGAGCCACGAATAATTGCTTTACATTGAACGCACATGATCCGCAGCGCAGTGCCAGCTCATGCATGAATAGGAGACATGTGACTGAAATGGCTCGAGCTCAGTGTTGAAAACATGCGCCGCTCCGTCTCTGCTTTTAAACCATCGGAATGCGCAATGACTGACTCCCCTTCTCTCTCACCCCCCTCTCTCTCTGTATCTGGGTTGTTTCAAATTTGATTTGTTACGTGGCATGTGTTGCCGAAATCAGATTAGAGCACGCGCAGGACACGTAATTCACTTAAAGTGCAGTGTTGCGGGGCGCGAGGGATAGTTTGATGCAGCGCGAGCTCTTCACAGACGCTGCCGCTGTCCCACTTACGTCCGCTCGCCTTTAACTACTAACGGTTGATGAGCCCTTGTTTGGTGGTGAGAATCTCGCCCCGTTCTCTGTTTTTGCTCCACATTTTCCTCACTATTCCCATCTACAGGCTATTTACAGTTGATATAGTGTGTGACAGTCTGCTATCTAACGACACTTTTGGGAACAATTTGAGACAGAACGTTCTCAGAGAAAAAAAAACACCCGCGAAAATGAAGAGACTAAATAAAGACCTCACAAAGATGACAAAACATGTACTTTGGGATTTGAGGTGGGGTTACTTTGTCGTAATTAGCTTAATTTAAACACAGAAACTAATATTGATCCATTTATATGCTACTTTTAAGAAATGCTTCTAGTTTTATTGTGACGCTTGAAGTTTAGGCTAAATGTAGTTAAATTAACATAATATTAATTAAAATGCTAAAACCATACAAATAAACACATACAGCATTAAATAGACATGTTCTTTTTGTTAGGCTACAAAAATAACTTAGGAGGGCATAACGGTTATTTTAAAGTCAATTGGACTTCATATAGGCCAGATGGATAGAACTTGCACCAGGCCTCATGTTTCTTTCTTTCTGTTATGATGAGTAATATTTAAATAGGTTGTTAATTTTTTCTAGTTCTGCAATGCTATCAAAAGGTCTTCCGAATGCATGTTGTTTTTTTTCCCCACTTCATTTCGCTCATGAATGTTTCTCTTTGTGTCAGGGCTTTTCTCTTGTGTTCAGCTTTCAAGTTTATTCATTTGTATTCCTGCTGTCCTCATGTGCCTCTTTTCTCACATCAAGACTTGTAGGTGAATTCGCTGACGGGTGAGTTCACCATAAGCATGGACTAGCACTTCTGTGACAAGGTGTTGCTATCAGTCTCCCATTACACACACACGTAAGAAGGTGGACGGGCAGCATCCAGCTGGCCCGTGTTCCAGTGAGTGAATACTTGCTAATCTCTCTCTTCACTACGTGATAAGCCGCTCACCTCTCTGCCAGAAAAACATTACACACACTCGAGTGAGAATATAAAACACCTGTCCTTTAAATCCCCAACTGCATAGTCTACATTTCTGCTTGTCGTAAGCCACTTCAGCTGCCAACTTTGTTGTTGATTCTGGATTCTAGATTTTTGTTTTGCAGTAAAGTCATTTGACAGGCTAACTTAATTTTAGATCTGAGAACACTCCAGCAGTCCTCCAGGACACAAAGAAGCTCTTATTGTGTGAGAGAGAGGGGCTGATCAGAGTTCCGGTGTGGGGTTCAGTGAACTTGTTTTCCATCCCACTGGAGGATGTGTTGGAGGATCGGTGGGAGGGGACGTTGGTGATGTAAATTGAAGCACATTTCTGAAAATAACTAGATTTTGTCATTTCTTGCTCATCCAAAATTCACTGACTCAACTTTTATAGTTTACAATAGAGACTTTGTATCTCACAATTGACTATTATCTTTATCTTACAATTACTTTTTGGTCAACGCGGAAAGGGGCTTCCATACAGAAAGTCTTTTTCACAAATAAAAAAATAAATGACACGAATAAGCACAAAAAGAAGTTATAATTTAGTTTTATATGTGGGAAAATTACATCCCTAGTAGTTGATTTGATTTCTGAAATGCTTATATTATTTGGCAAGATTGAGTTTTTTTCCCCCCACAATTATCTTTGCAAAACTTTGGGAAGTCTGTAACCTTTGACTCATGGCCTGTTTGAGTGGTTCCTCACATCTGCTGTTAACCTAGAGCATGAGACATAAACGGAAGGGAAGGAAGACGGGAAAGACAGAGGGAGAATAGAGATCCCTCCAGCACTTACAGGCAGCAGTTTCATTCCAGAAATCGCTGGAAGATAAAGGGATGATTAACGTGCGTGAAGAGCTGTGGCACACACACGCACAGTCAGCCAACCCTAAAGTCACCATGTAATCACAATTGACCTTATTTACTTTCTTAATATGTGTCCTGGTTTTGGTGCATGTTATTAATATGTTTGTCTACTTCCTTCCTAAACGGCTGACATCCCAGTCAAAAAGCCACATCGAAAAAGTGGGTCCCATTGGTGTTTAAACTAAAGAGTCTTACAGACGTCCAAAAAGTGAATGCACGAGACAAGCTTTTTAAACGCAATGCATGTGTATTTGTACGTACTGCATCACTCATGTCACAATAACTAAGGATGTTGACAGTTTGTCCATATTAGCACCTTTTCATCCCTCCTCAAGTCTGTGTTGCAGAATCAATTTGGACGTACAGTTAATCTTACCAACAAAACAGAAAATGCATTGGCATCCCTTTTAAAAGTAGATTGTATTTAGTTCTGTTTATTTTGCTGTTCAGTGCATGATTATGCAGTTGCATTTTATGATTTGCATTTTGCTTTTGCTTTTTATGACCCAATCAGAACAGATCTGCGACCCACCAGCAGCAAAACACTTATTTAGAAAACTAAATCTTTTTTGTTTTTGTTTTTTTTCCGTCTATATTTGCAGAATATTTTGTTGCTATTTCTCATTCCTCTCGTTTACTCGGTCTCTTCATCTTACACACACTCCACACTCTGATTGCACTGAGAGACAAGCATGTTTCACTTTCTGTCTATGGTCACGCGTGCACTCGTGACGATGACTTTCAGCTGCTGAAAAGCTGGCTACAGTCAAGGCAGGAGTGTTTGTCTAGAGTTCTTTATACCTGACGAACAACATTCTCCCCTGTGGCCTTGGAGCCATAGAAATCTCTTTGCTTCCTTTCTCGCTTACACACACACTGGAATCAGATGTGCATATTGGCTTTTCAAATAATAAAATAAAATAAAATTTCCAGTTGCTTTGAAGAGACCCAAAAAACAGAGACACTTTTTTTGTCAATTCAATTTCAGTCGTTCCACAGAGTCAGTTTCAGTCTTTGCCATTTGATCATATATTCTTCATTTTTTTGCTGTTATGAACAGATAGTTCTGACACTGAAATTTGATTGAATGATATGCTTTGAATTGTTGTAAATTAGCTGATCTTCACACATACTTCACATACATCTGGCATACATCTTCACACACAATTAATTCATTTTATTTATTGAACACATTAAATTATTATTATTATTATTGCAATTATGAATGCAGGGCCGTGCAGAGACGTCTAAAGGGGCGGGTGCTCAAAATCACAAAAAAGGGCAGATAGACCAGGCTGAATAACTACAACTCATAATCATTACGATTCTAACATGTAACGCCTCTGAAACGAATGGCAATATCAACAAGTCACTTCCCTACACACCTCTCTCCATGATGGTAACAGTAACACTTTTATTTAACAGGGCTGCAAATGAACCAAACCCACTCAAACTAACTTGAACATAAACACACATAACATCACTAATACAAAAACCCAACTGTCTTGCTTAAATGACACAAAAAT
>JAUCMS010000079.1:11692353-11708943 GCA_032357445.1 Enteromius radiatus | reverse complement strand
ATTTGACTAAAACTAATAAGCATTTTAGTCCAAAAGACTAAGACTAAATCTAAGATGGTAGTCAAAAACAACACTGGCAGGAAGTAAGTGACAGATTTTTTTAGAATCAGCATAATTAACATGGCCAAACTGGTAATTTAGTTTGTACCTCATTTGTTTCTTTTTTTGTCATTTGTCTTTCCAATTTTCTTTTCTCTCCAGGATAATGATGTAAGAGACATTTATGCACACACATAAGCCCAGCTGGATAATAGCACTGCATTCAGATTTAAATGGAGGATCCCTTATTGTTCTGATATGCTCATCACCGATTGGCTGAGGTCAGCATGTGTTGCTGCTTAACCAATCAGCATCCATTCTCCCAGTGATCCACGGCCATGCACAGAGACACAAATTCATGTGTATGAAAGAGATCGTACGTGCCGGAAGAGCTGAGCCAGTCTCACTTGGACGCGAACGAGTGAGATTACACGGCTAACATCTGCTGGTGGTTAGGGCTGAAGTTGATTATGTAATGCACCCAGGGAATGCGCGTCGTGGGTTCGTTTTCCAGCGAAGTGGAAAAAAAAGCCCCTCCGAACGTTTAGATCCCTCAAGGCATATCATATCACCCAGCAACAGCCATTGTTTTATTTTCATAACCCGTTTCACAGAAAGAGTTCTCTGATAGTTTTGTGCTGAGGAATATACAAAGGAACTCTGTGGAGACGGAGATAAAAGCGGAAAATAGGTGAATGAAGTAAATGAGGATGTCACAGCGGTTAGCAAAACGTCTTGTGATAGATTCTGCAGTCAAGTGCAGCTAATCAATAGACCAGAGATGATGCCACCATATTGACTTTGCGTCAATGACCCAACAACTGACTTTGAGTATAACTTTTTAGAGTCCCAGATCTGGACGTATGACACGTACACGTATATTGGTTTTGATGCGCCGTGTAGTGCTACTGTACATGTCACCAGCTATAAAGTGAGATGATGCACATATTGATGCATCTCAGTATTATAATTGGAAATGTGATTGTTGCTGCTCAAACCATTTAAAAATAATGGTATGGTTTATTTGATTATTAATTAAAATTGTAATGAAAGCCTATTAACGAGAGAATGAAATGGCATCAAACAGGCAATGCGTTGCATGAAGGTATGCAATATGTTTAGTTTATGTTATTAAGAGATATGTTTATATCTCTTGTGCACTTTAAAAGTATAGAAGTGTCAGTAACCTGAGAAATGTGGAGATTCCATTATTTAAATTATGAAATTATTTCTGTTGTTTATTATATTTTAATAAACTATAGGAAATTCTATGAATGCAATATGAATGAATCGTTATTATTATAATTTATTATTATAATTACACATTATAAATTATATATATATATATATATATATATAAAAAATAAGAAAGTACAATTTTAATAATAGAAAACTACATTAAATATTAAATAAAATAAACAAAATTTCAAATACATGAATATACATTTGAAAATGATCAAAATTGTTTGGCCTCTATGGTTCCAAGATAAAAAAGGAATTTTCAAGCAGCAAAACATTAAAAATTTAATGGAGCTTTACTTTCTTATTTTTTTCCCCATACATTACAGATGTGCACAAAATAATAACTATCATACATATTTACCATGATTTACAGAAAATATGTTATTCAGTGTAACAATAGTTCATAGACCAAAAAAAAAAAAAAAAAAACTCTTGTCAGGCAGAACTCATTATAAATAAACATAAAAGACTATTTATGGATCAAAGTGCAGCCCTTAAAATACTAATTAATGGTCATTTTTAAATCTTTCTAGCACTATTCTCCAAAGCACTGGATTGTAAGTAAGCAGTCAGAATAATTTTTGTTTCTTTTTTTTGTTGTTGTTGTTGTTTTTCATAAATATACCAGCTATGCAAACAACAAGGGAACATACTTTATACATATTTTGACATTTTATTAATTTATTTAAGTTATTTGAAATATTAAAGTAGATATCTTCTTCAATCTAATGTGTTTTATGTGTACATACAATTTATTTGATTTGTACAACAGACACATCTCACCTTTGATCCTTATACTGTATATATATATAAATATATATACAAACCTACACCAGTTGTATCATTTTTTTTTTTCATCCCCCACACATCCAGTGAATAAAAATGTAGCAGAAAGCAACTGTCAACTTATGGCCTCATACAACCAATCAATGGACCAGAGAGGTCGACGAGGGCCATGCAGGCACAGTGATGTGTCATTGTGCTGTCGCTTTACTGACCCGTCAACTAAACAACACATAGAACTAAACCACAGAGCAGGAGATGTGACACATATACACATCAGAGGCAGTTTCCTGTATTTATCTGAAGCACTAGAGCGGTGAATAATGCTGTAGAAGTGGTTATTGTGCTGGTAGGGACAGTTCGAAAACATACACCGATACGACTGAAGCTATGATAATGCTTCACAGCGCAAGGGTGGCTAAAGTGTGTGGGTATTTTGATTGAGAGTGCTATGCTTGTAGATTTAGTTACTCTAGTAGATGCGGTTGCCTCTCCATGGGGAATCATGACACATTGCTGTCTGGCTGTTTATGTTGATCGATGTCTGCATCTCACACAAACACACAAATTCTCATACTGTTACTCTAGGAAATCGTATTGCTTTTTCATAGCTCAGGGGACTTAAGTTATATCAGTTATGTTACATTTAAGTATCAACTTTGTCTGATGTTTCTCCTAAAATGCCTCAAGAGAAATAAGAATAGCACAAATGAGACTGAGTTGTTGACTTGCTGTAGGAGTATAGAGCTTTAAAATGAATGAAGGCTAAATATTCAAGACTTATTGAGTTTATTTTGAGATTTTAGACTTTGATTGCAGTTTTTGGTTTCCTGATACATCTATTAAAGCAGTTTGAAATGTACGGGGCAGACCCATAGCGGTTGTATCTTACATGCTTGAACTCTTCAGCGCTCAAAGTGTGTGTGTGTGTGTGTGTGTATTGACTCGTTTTCACTTCATTAGTGGTATAGTTAATCAATGCACTCCATTGTTGTTCCACCATTAAGGCTTGACTGGGTCAGCCCAGGGGACGCACAAAGAGAAAGAGGGTGGAATGTGACCTAAAAACCCTCCTTTCTCTTATAAAGAAAAAAAACCCCACATCGGCTCACTTCTGTCGTAATTTATTAAGTGCAGTTCAGTCCCAGAATGCACTGCTTCTACCTTGAGCACTGTCAACAAGCTTGCAATTAACTGTAACTATAAAGTTATACATAAATCATTCCAATTTGGTGAGAATTTGGAACACCACAGTTAAAATGACACAAAGGAATAATACTGCTGGGATTGTAATTTTTTTTCTAGTTATTGAGTAATAAAATTGACAGTCAATCAGAATCCACCGGTGTTTTATTAGTTCACTTTCAGAATAAAAATTAATAAATACCCCCATGTCTTCCACGATTTTCACGACTTTCTTTCTTCAGTCAGGAAAAACAAAAAAGATGTTTGAGGAAAACATTGTAGGATTTTTGGGGACCTATGGGTTCTTTTCGACTGAAGAAGGAACCATAACACAGGGATGAGTAAATTACAGCAGTGGACATGAAATACTGATTTATGGGTTAAGAAAAGGATTCTGGAGTGAAACGACTGACATAGCGTAAGTAAGAAACGGCTGTTGTAGACAGCGGTCAAGTATACAGTTTACCCATTTTGCCCAGTTTGACCAAGAAGCATCTTTGTACACTCATCTCAGGGGGTGACATACCATGAACTGCTATTATTTGTATATAAAAGCAAGGGAATGTGTGTGTGTTCTGCTGTATAGATTTAATTCCGGTACCTTTTCTGAGTGATTCTCTAGCAGCCATGAGGACAAATGCACCACAGAAGAAAGAGAGGCACAGAGTGAATAGAAAGATCTGGAAGAGTCAAGGATAAAAATGGGGTGAAGGATGCTATTGAGAGAGAGAGAGAGAGAGAAAGCCTGGCTGTGTAATGTGCAAGTTTTCCTGTAGAGAGAGTAAATGGCACTGTTCAGTGTGCGGTTACACAGAGACACGTTCATTTAACTCACCACCTCTCCTGACTGATTATACCACTCCTGCAGCCCGTTCCCTCCCTTTATCTTTATCTTCTGCTCTCTCCATGTCTTCCTGTTTGTCACTGTCCAGATACTAGCTGCAAAACCTAGTTAGCTGCCTACCTAGATAGTGTTTTGTTGTGGCATAGAAATGCTATGGAAAGCAAGTATGTGCTACGTTATGCTAAGATAGGGATGGGTTACACGGGCTTAAAAATATATCACACTATTTATTGCGATAACGATATCAATGACGATAATTCAGGGAATCCTGTTTCTTTAAAGAAAATTATTATTTTTCTTATTTTTACCTAAAATAGTGTTGTGAGTTTTACACATGTAATGTAATGACTGTTTAATTCATACTGGAAGCTAGAGGGCGCCGTTGCGCAGAAACTCTACATGTGCATTACAGAAGTAATACTATTCAAAATGCTCCTTGAAATCCTAAATTTAAATATAAATACACAGCGGAAACAGATACATTTTAACGATGAAACTTGAAGACAATAAACATACAATTGCACACTGTAGGATGTGTAAGATGAAATTATTGCACACATGCTAGTGTATTACATTTATTCATAGATTTTTTTATTTTTATTTTTTTTTTTATTCATCGCCAAACCAGTTAGAGAAGAAGCTCTTGATTTAGCGGTAACCTCAATTTTTAACGCCTGCCTTCTGCGATGTCGCTCCGCACTGCCGCACACAGAAATTTGTCAGCAACTAGGCTTTATCGTTATTATTGCAGGAAGACTAATTCTTATTGTTGGGAGAATTTTACTAGTATATCGCAAATGATCAAACATCGCCCATCCCTAGATACCCAACCCAGTCTCATGGCAGTTCGTACATATTTTACGAAATGGCTAATTCATACAAATTCGTACGACCTCACTTGTATGAATTTGTGTGATTTTTGCTAGATCGTGTGTATTTTACGAGTTGCCAATTCGTATGAATAATCCCGCCCCTAAACCTACCCGTTTACCTAAACCCGCCCCTAAACCTACCCGAATGAGCACGATTTTGCCACCTCGTATGAATACGTACGAATTGGTCATGAGACTGTGTTAAGATACCACGTTTATATACAGGCAAGGCAAATTTATTTATATATTTCATACATGCTTTACATAAAAGGAAATAAAATAATCATAAATAATAATAATAATCACAACAATAAAACATAATTAAAAACATTTAAAATGATTTAAAAAGTTTAGTTAAAATAAAAAATAGAAAATGTTTATACATAAAATGCAGTGTAGTCATTGTATTCTATATAATACTATCCCAGAATGCATTGCAAAATGTTCCCTCACAAGTCAACTGCCCATGTAGACACAAAATACACAGGTTTTCTCTTTATGTTTATTTTTTTTTTTTTTGTGGTTGGCTGGTTGTGTGTTAGCGCATATATTTCTAGTGACTCCTCATTGCTGCTTTTACCGTTTTAAATTTTTGCCGAATCACACCTGACCTCTTTAATGAGTGTGTGCACTCTTATGATGTAACATTCCCCGGTTCATTTTCTGGGTTTTATATGACATAAAGGACTGTTGCTGTGCGAGTGTGTGTGTGTGTGTTGTCATCGCTCAGTCCCCCAGTGAGTTGATAGCTCATTTCTTGCTGTTATAATTGCCGCCTCTTCTCTGATGCTTGATAATTTGTGTGGCTTGATTAATGTTGAAGCCATGTTTAAAAAATGTCAAATTTACACTTCAAAACTTCACATCAGCGCTCGCTCAAATATCCCCGCTCAGACACACTCATTTAAAAATTGCCTTGTCGTGTTGCTCAGAATTTCTTTGTCAAATGTGATATTGTCCAGATGTGGGTGGCGTAAGTGTTGCAGGAAAATCTTCAACCCTGTTTTTCATCAGATCATCACCTTGCCAGGTTTTGTCAGCGGTGATGTCATGCTTTGCTATGATTGGCAGCAATGCGGTTGTGGTTAATCGTAGCGTTTCAAGGAAGTTAACTGTTTCGTAGCTGTGAGTGTTAGTGTGTGTGTGTTTTCGTGTTGATGTTTTTTAGGAATTGAAGTTGTCAGATATGTAACAGTTTTGGTTTCCGACTTCACGTAATTGGTTTGCGTTAAAGATTCTTGTAGTACTTTTCCAGCACACAGTAGTTCTTTTTCTCATAAGCTATGTTCTCACTAGCTATGCTTCCATTCAAAGTTGCGAATTTAACTTATATGCAAAAACATATCTCTTAAAACATCTACGAATAAATCACCTTTTAGCGAAGCAATGGGAACCGAATCATCACTTCCCATCAACTGGCTCCAAATATCAGAAAAATGTCATTTGTTGCAGTTTGTTGTTTTTAAATTACTTAAAAAGTGGCTTATCAAAGAATCTAGTAATGCGCCGTATGCACATGTTTTCTTATTGCATAATCTATTTATTTTTATAATCGACCTTTCCAGATGTTTTTTATTGCGATATCTCAAAATGCGTATAAAAATAAGCGGTTGGAAACATAGCTACTGTAAATTCTTAAGCAACTGGAAGTTTGTTGCAAGTTTGTTTTTTTGTGCTGATGTACATTCATGTAAGAAATACTTTCAGACTAGTTTAGTGTGTAAAAAGGTATTTTTTAAGAATTGTATTTTAACAAAATGTAAAAAATTATGAAATCTGCCCACCCTACTTTTACAAAACTAAAAAAACTAAAAAAAAAAAAAGGGAAAAAAAGAAAAGCTGTCAGCAGGATTCTTAACCTTTTCATGACCCGTCAGTCATCTTGTTGAGTAAAACAGGAATATCATGGAACATTAGACAGTGTTTTTAATGGAAAAGTACTTCTGTCTGGTACAGAGGAAAATTACTAAACCTTAAAGTGTAACCTTTCCTCCTGGGCATAAGTTGTGCTTAAGTCAAGCCCCCTGTTGTGTGGCAGTTTTAGGACACTGACCTTTTGCACGAACACATACTTGCATAAACTTCCATACATGTATGCACCCCAGCAGGTTTTTGACCTTTCAACATATTCACACACAAATAGACAGTAAAAGGGGCGGACAGCCCCCCAGCCCTCTGTCAAATTGCGTGAACATATCTTTGTGTGCCGAATTTAGTCACGTAAACATGCAAGTTTTCACACAAGCTACATTCTAGTGTATCCTATAAGGGTAGTTCATTCAAAAATTCAAATAATCATTCCAAAACTTTTTTTTTTTTTTTTGCTAAGTATGTCTCTGCTCTTCTTTTCCAAACAATTAGAGTGGATGGGGTCCAAAAACAACATTGAACTCCATGGACAAAACAAAGGCCACAAATTATTCCTTTAAATACATCAAAGTTGTTCCTGAATGCAGAATTATGCAAATATCACAATGGAGATTTTGCTCTTAAATACATTAGTGTCATCATTTTTTTCTAGTCATTTCAGTGTCGCTTTAGTTCACGTAGGGCTGCCCACTAAGTCACATTTTAATTGCGATCACGATTTCTGCTTCTCTGTTTATTAAGCATAAAACTTGGAGTATCACGCTGTTGACTTAGCAAGATGCTAACATCTAACCTCTGGAATCAACTGTGTGCTGCGTCTCTCTTACAGTTTTCATAAGTATAGCGCTGTTTTGTTGAGCATTTTAGTCCATGATGAGGTTTCCCTGAGCTTTTTCGAGCCTACAGCTGTTGCTATAGCATAACCCATTCTGTTTTTACACACAGATACTCGAGAAGCTTGGTAATTGAGTGGAGACACTTAGCATTATTCAATTTAAAGGGTGACAGAACGCATCTGTCGTCATGATGCCGGTCCCCCCCTTCCCAGTTACCCACAGAGACTGCGCAAGCGAGAACACATGTGGAGCAAATGTTCTTAACCTTGAAGACCTGTGATGTTCTTCCACATCTGGCTAATCACTTTGTCAGTCTCCGTCTCGCTCGGTTTTTCTTCTTCAGCTCCGTCCTCCTTCACTGATCTGAAAGTCAAAGCTGATGTACTGGACTGGAGCTCTCTTTGTCTCAGACAGTAGATGCTTCTGTCATTCTGAGCTGGGGTTGAGACACTCGGGGGAAATGTAGCTATTGATTGACGGCGGTGTGAAGTTCAGGGCGGAGGTCAATTTGATGTGGCAGAACTCAGGGAGGAGATGGGCAGATCGATGCTCCGTGCTGATTGGCCGGAGAGAACGGACAGGCTCACGGGTGTTGTCTGCTCAGAATTTTTACAGGTGTTCATCTGTGAGGTGAAACTTTATTCGTATGGCATTTTGGAAAATGAATTAAACAAATAAAATAAAATTGAAATATAACCAAAATAAGCGATAGTAGTAGTGATATTTCTATCGATCTATCTTTGTAAGATGTTAAATGTAAATGTTAACTAAATTAAAATAACTTTATTTTCAGCTAGGCAACATTTGAAATTTTTGCTTTTAATTATTATTATTATTATTTTTTTAACCTGTACTAAATTAACTAACTAAAAACTAAAACTGAAATAAAAATGAAAACAAACTATATAGGCATATTAAAAACTATATTACTCAAACTTTAAAACTAATAACAACAAATCCAAAATAAATATACATTAATTAATGAATTATTTTAACTAATTATTATTATTTAATATTTTACTTATTAATTATTATTTAATTAATATTTATTATTTTATAATTAATATTTTATTATTATTACTATTGTTGTTGTTAAATACCCAAAGCTATATCAGTTAATATTAGTAAGTAATTATGCTGTATTTAAGTAATCAGTAATATCTTAGCATAACTTCTGAAATGTGCTGGTTAGCCAATTTATAATTTCATATATATATATATATATATATATATATATATATGTATGCTATATTTATGTCATCAGTAATATCATAGCCTCATTTCTCAAATCCAATCAAATCAGTTAAATATTTTATTGTAAAATGTCCCATTACTCAAGTTGCAAACAAAGTGTAAATGACATTTTAAATTGCTTTTGTTGAAAAATAGAAACCAAAATTATGGGTTTTGCCAAAAGCTGCAAAAATAAAAATGGAGATACAAGTTTCCCACAAGAGAGAGAGAGAGAGAGAGAAAGGCGTTTTTGCATAAAGCCCATGGCAAGATTCCTAGTTAACTACTCTTAACAAAGTGCTCTCCAGTCGATCCCATCGATCCATTTATGCACCGCTCCACAGCAATCGCTCCATCTTTTCCCACACTCATCTGTTCTCTAACACAGATGTCCTGGGATCATCTACATCTGCTTTTCTCCTCTGCCTTTTGTTTGTCTTTCTGTCCAGACATGCAGGTGTGTGTGTGTGTATGTGTGTGTGATGGTGATGGTGAATAATTGCCTGCAGCCCCTTTGAATTGAGACCTCATTAATCGAGACCCGTGTCTGCTTCGTCATCAGTGGACACGAGTGGCGAACACCGTTTTGAGCCAGCTGCCAGTATTGTATTTACATGTACGTTTGTGATTCTGTGAAAACAGTTTGATCCCAATCAGTACCGCCGTACAGGTGTCTGACCTTGAGCCCAGGGCCAAGATGCCAATTTATAGACCTCCAATTAGCACACAGCACGCTTAATTATGAGCACATCGAACAGCTACAAACACACTCCCTGAAATATTTGCATGCTTCACTTTGATGTCGTATGTGCTACAAGCAAGAATAACCGTGAGATTTGTGGGCACTCTGTGGAGAAATGATTCAGTCTAATAGAGATCTCTCTGTGGATCCCACACATACACACACACAGAAGAAGGTTTATGAAACATTTAGCAGGAGCGAGCCGACAAGAACAGAGGTGCTGTGATCTGTCTGCTGGATTAATCCATGAATGCTGCTTCTCATCTTTCTTTTCTCCTCTTTTTTTTTTCTTCTTTTCATTCCCTGCTCTCTCTCGGTCCACTGCAGCTCCATGTATATGCATAGCTAACTCCTGACTTCCATAAAATAACATCTCTACAATAAACATTGCTAAAATACCTCTATTTAAATGTTAAACTGATGAATCATTTTGCATCTTTTCTGCTGATGGACTAATAATATCCTGGTAAATGATTCGGTCAGTTCCCGGTAGATCAAACCAAGTCCTGTCCTTTGTTATTTTTTCACTGAAAATGAATTGTATTATGTAAGTTAAAGCTATCTATCTATCTAGCTATCTATCTGTTTTGTAATTTCATAACGCTGATACTGAAGCGTCTGACACTCCAGAACTGTGTGTGTGGTGCCTTTAGCTGTATCTGAGATCTGTGATAAGTGTGTGTGTGTGTGTGTGTGTGTGGTACAGGTGCGAAATGGTTGTGTTTGTGTCTCTTTATCCATGGCCCAGCGCGTTTGAAAGGAAGAGAGGAGAAAGACCACGCACTCGTCTAAACGCCACATTGATCTTTCGCTCTGAGAATTCAGACAACCACATTAGAATTCGTCATCAGAGACGGCACTGAACACAGACTGCAGATTACAGGCGCTGACGGAGCGCATGCGCGTGTTAGTGTGTGTGACACGGACCTGAAGGGTCTAAATATAGAAATGTATTCCATTATAATCCCATTATCTCATTAACAGAGCGAACAACAGACAGTATCTGTAGACTAAACATATCGCAGACTATATCTTACATACACATCTGTACCAGTGTTTATTGTGCCACTGTTGAGCATAACTGCTATTATAATTAGTTTTTTTCTTTAATGTGGAGCTAAAACAGGGAAACGTAAATAAACTTGAATGTATTTGAAAAACATTTATTTGATGCTAAGTACACTACAAACACATTTACATATTTATGAACTTAATACAATTACCTTGCAGTTGTTTTTTAGCATACTAGACTAGTATACTAAAGATTTACTAAACACTAACAGCTAATTTTGTACTTAATGCACTTTAACTGTGAAGTAGTCCAACCAAAGATGTACTGAAGGATATTTTATTGTGCTAAAGTGGAACAACTGCACATATACTTTAGGTACACTGGAAATAACCTGCGTTTAAAGACTTTATTATTTAAGGATCATACAATCATCATCGATAGTGACATTAAAACACATTTTAGGCCTAATATTCAGAAATGTACAAGAGGTACTCCAAATAAGGTTGAATGATCATTTTTATATTAGTAAGTCTCGAACGATATGTCTAAACTATTTACTTAGTATGAAATAAATGCATTTTAAATATTAAAAAAAGAAAATAAATAAATGTTAAAAAAAAAATATATATATAGTATTTATTTTTTATTTATTTTCTTAAATGTAGGCAAAGACTGAACAAGATTTTTTAAATGTATTTATTATTATTATTTTTTTATTATTTGTTTCAGTTCTTAGTTTTGTTTCAGTTCACTGCTTATGACATCACTAAGTGGAGAGATAAAATCATAGGAAAGCAGAGATTCATTGAATGTGTTTGTGCGCGCTTGGTTCCCCTCTGACATATTGTCAGCATATGGTGCTTTTCAGCTACGGCCTCTGAAGCCAAATGTTCAGAGCGTTTTCATTCTCTCCGGGTCATAGCATTGTGTTGTGTGTGTGTGTGTGTGTGATGCTGCGGTCCTCACCGGAGTAATTTGGCCAGCCTCATGCACACCAGAGCTCAATCATGTCAAGCTCGCTTACCGCTGTTTATTTTATTGACTCGCATGTTTTCTTTTCTTTTCGCCCTGCGTGTGCGTTTATACCTATCCCTTTTCCCTCTACTTCCTCCTCTGCCAGCGCCGCTCTGCTTCTCGCAGACGAGCGCGAAAGCACGGAGGTGGTTCGTGCGAAGGAGAACTTGAGAGATAGACACCTAGTCTAGTCTCGGCCATCTGTTCAGATGTTAATTGCGACGCATGACGGTGTTTTTCCATCCCATAAACGATAATGAAAACGAACACCTCCCCTAATGCGCCCTAATGAAACATTTTCACACTCCTCCCTAATAAACAGCATTATGGGAGAACGTGTGTTTTGTTTGGGAAGCTAGTCGCTTCTGAAAGTTCGACGCAGATGCTGACTGGCAGTTAGCACGCTTTTTTTTTTCGCCATTTTGTTTTTGACAAGCCGAGATGCGAAACATGCGACACTCCTCGGCACTGATGACAGATGAAGGGAATTAAAAGCGGAGGGAGGAAGAACAAAAGGGCTGTGGAAGACTAGCTCACGGCGTTGGCTAATCCTGCCGTGACTCACCGGCCTGATACGGCTACGACGCCCGGGGAAATACATGCTACTGCACAGCATGGACGCAAGCTTTGTTCATTTCGTTTATTGACGTTTTGAATTAAACCAACATGCTTGAGTCCGTTCCCATTCGGTTTTTAAATGATCGCTCTAGCTGTGTGTTTGTATTTGGTGAGCCGTGATGAAGTTAGGCCCGGTCTAATTAAGGCATCTGGAGGGGTCTGAATGTCCTAAGAATCAGAGCACCTGCCGAGAGGAAGACATGACCGAACGGAGGGAGGGTGGCACTCTCTTCCTCTGAGGAAAGACAGCTCATCTGTTCTGCGTTTTGCAGACGATTGAAGGCATGCAATTGTGGTTTAGTTCGCAAGCAGGAGTAATTTAACTCCACGAGTCACTGGAGCAAATCAAATGTTTTCTTTTGTGCTCGGCATTCAGTAGGGTTTTCTGCAAAGAATCTTCTCTCAGTTTGGGAAAAGAGCTGTTTTGAGAGGAGGTAAACCACATGGGTCAGTGACACGATGCCCGTTTTGTTTGTTTGGATGTGTTAATTTATTCAAAAACAGATTAAAAGTACAATTCAGTACACATTTTGAATGCATGTCTATTTGAAAGGAATGCAGTTTTATGTAGATGGACGTCTTTTATTAGTTTATAGACGGATAGATAGACAGACAGACAGACGGACAGATAGCTATCTACTGCAGATTCGCACAGCCTTTGCAGTCTGACGTTGTTAGATATTCTCCCAGCTCAATTGATAGCTTTTTCAGCATTTGTTGCCCCCAAAATGAGCAATGAGTGGATAAAAGTGAAAAATGTCTCAATTTGTTACATTCTCCATGTTCTATTGTTAATAAAATATTGGCTCATGTGATTTGAAAGTCTTTTAGCTTTCATTATAGTACATTTTTAACAAAGCGTCCCAACATTTTCAGAATTTGTATTATAACACATAATTTGTGTAAAATGTATACTTTTTCAACTCAAAAATGAAGTTGTGTACACTCAAAGTGTGATCAAAATGCTTTTACTTTTTACTTTTGTACTTGGTAGTTACACCACATTACATTTTTAATCATTTGAATTTCAATTTCTTTGAATTTCCAAAATGAATACAAAGAGCTTGACATATTTTAAACTAGATTTCTAAAAAGATCTGTCCTTTCTTTTATCCTAATCACTCTTATTTGTCATTGACCCACATGCTAAAAAAACAATACTAACATTGTACTACATTTTAATTAAAATACCGTTTATTTCAACAAAAAAGTCTTTAATGAAAGTGTCTGTAAAGGTGAAGTGTGTAATATTTGCACCACTGGGGTCGCCAAATGGAAGCTTATAAATAATAACTATTTTAAAAAAGGTTTCCTGAAGCGAAATTAACACACTCCATTAGTAATTGTGACGATTTGAATGGTGCTCATATGCTTCCAGCTGTGAAAATGCATCCCATGTTTGAACTTCCAATAGTTTCAGATGTTATATAAAGGATTTATGGACTGTAAGGGAAATGAAAGGGTGATAGAGAAGAATTGAGAGTGAGACAGTTGAGCATATGGGGTGTTGTCAGATGAAGGACCTGCCATCCAGATGCTCACACACACACACACACATACAGGTGAGCCGCGGGCCAGGATGTGCTGACCTGTAGAAGTTTGATGGTGGTCCAACTCCTGGTCATTATGATTGCTCCTGATGTTTGATATACTCCACCTTCTGCACCTGCTGTCTGCCTGCCAGCGACACACACACACACACACACAGCTCGACATGCATGCTGATACCCGAGTCAAACCCCTCTAGTACTGGATGACAGCCCATAACACAGCATCCTCTTCCTCTGTGTGGAGCTGTACGGACGGCCCGACGTTCACAGCATCATCAGTCGCTCGTCCCCAGCTCCACCCGGTTTCCATAGCAACAGGGAGGCAATAAAAAATAAAAAATAAAAAAAAAGACGGGGTTGTGTTGGCAGGATTTTACCAATCCTGTCACACTGTTGCCTCAGATTTCCACTCAAGCCGCTTTCAGCAGCAAAAGTGCGTGGAGCTGCGAGTTTAAGTGCGCACTGTGTAGTGTCATTTGAGGAGCACTTTTCCTCTTAAGCACTTCAGTCCATAAACATTCGCGAGGAAACACGGATGCTTTGTTTCAGCACTCCTAAGAGGATGGGAGTTCTGTGCACATGCATACTTCAAGACTGAGTTTGTGTGATGAAACGGCTGGAAAACAAGCACGGCATCAGAATGAACACTTTATTTGAATGACCTCTTAGCTAACTTCTTATTAGCATGCATATCACTAGCATATTGGCTGTTTATTAGCAGCCTTCTTATAAAGCACATATTCTGTAAGACCCTATTTCCTAATCCTAAACGTAACAACTACCTTACTACCTATTAATAAGCAACAAATTAGGGAAAACTATTCATTAAAAATGTATGCATTGTTCTAAAATGTTATTGGGTTGATGGATATTTTTTCTCAGTACATTTTTATTATTGTCTTTCCTAAATGATCAAGTTGCCAAGTCTTTAAAATTAACACTTAGCGCCTTACACATTAACAATAAATGACAATTTTCATACTATAATTGACTTTTGATTATTTAATACAATATTATGTACTGTAATTCACATTTTGATGGTAGTGACAGATTATATTATTAATATTTTGTCACAAGCATAAATTTTTAGTTGAATGAATAGGCATTTTCCCTCTTATCATGACGGAAATTACATATTTTGTACATATTTATATCATATTTTTTCTATATTATGACTGTATTAAATTAAACGTAATAGTAATAATGGTAACTTTTTAGGATAGGGACAAATTCTCACTATTAACCAGTTGTTTAATACCATGTTATTAACATGTTATTATTGTATTATGTTATTATTGCAGTAAATTTGCCATTTATTAGTAATTCTAAAACAAACATTCTGTATTCTGTCTATAATCCTAATGTGAATAATTATTAATTAGCAGCAAATTAGGAGTTTATTGATGCAAAAGACGTAGTTAACGATTTGTTAATAGCAAAAATTGTACCTTAAAATTAAAGTTTGATCATAATGATAATAACATAGGACATGGTATCGCAAATTTGATTGGCTCTTGATATGATATGATATTATTTATTTATATTTACTGCCCCGAGCTACATCAGCACAACATTTTTAGAAAGTTTTAGAGGAAAGAGATTGCAAAAACTTTTGTTCTTCACAATATTAGGCATTGATGGAATCTGGGGAATAAGACGAGGGGCATTTATCAAGAAAGCAAATAAGGTCAATTTTGACTTCTTGTCATTTGTAAGATTTACCAGAAATGGAAAAAGTCAATAAAACTGTTCAGAGCCCAGTGTTATTTATTTATTTGATTGTTTTGTTATTTTAGCTTGTCCGTTTAGTAATAATATATATCTGTAAGTGCTCTGGTGGGCTTGTCGTTTTAAATTGAAGTAATGTCGTTTTTATGGAGCGAGTTAAAAATGCTTCTCGATAAAACAAGGCAGTTATTATTGTGTTTTTATGGCTTGTGTGTGTGTGCGTGTCTCCTCGTTAGCACCGAAAGACGGCATTTCTCCAGCTCGCTGCTTCATTAGCAAGTGTGACATTTATCACATCGGCGCCTCGCGTTTCAAGAGTTACCATGGAAACTTCTATAGCACCCACCTCCCCTTCACACTTTTAACAAGTGGAGTGATTAACAGAACAGTTTTGTACATCTCACACATGCGCTCCGATGCCTGTCATTCTTCGCAGTTACGCTGGCATGTTTTTTCGCCTGTGCGTTTTTGACGGGTTGAAAATATCTCCCCTCAGACCTTGAAAAACGATTCTCTTTTTATTTTGTACCGTCTACTTTGTTGTCAACTGACTTTGTATGTGATGTTTACAGGAAACAGTTTGTCCTAGGTGATTTTTTTTGGTCTAAATATAGTCAGATTGTGACATGTCCCTGACAGTTGATGAACGTGATGACAGGAAAGATCTTCCTGAAGTCACACTCTCTGTCTGACCTTGATGTGTGAGATTTTTTGTGTGTGTGGTTAAGTCTACCTATCTTGTTCAGGACATATGAAAGGACAAATGCTCATCATTGGCTGTTTCAGATCCTTTGAGCTGCCTACTTAAACAGCATTTTTGGAATTCATAAGCGAATTTGAAGATTGACAAATTTGCAAGCGGTTGGGCATACTAATAATGCTTAATAATAAAAAAGACATAGGGCCGGTTTCTCGAACAGGGTTTAAGACTAGTCCTAGATTAAAATAAGAGCTGTCTAAACTGGAAAAGGCTTGCACTGAGATATCTTAAAATACATCATTGCCATTGTTTGGTCTTAAAAT
>JAUCMS010000079.1:11666239-11678146 GCA_032357445.1 Enteromius radiatus | reverse complement strand
TTTTTTTTTTTTTTTTTTTTTTTTTTTTTTTTTTAATGGACCAACAAATAAAATAATTCACTTGTTAGGGACCCCCTTCCTAAAATTTGACATTACTACTTTATTATTATTATTATTTGCCTGTCACTAATTAGTTACTGTTAAAAATTTCAATAGTACAGTATAACATCATTATTATTAACATATATTTATATTGTATGTTTGTGTTGTATATTATTAATTACGATTTTTATTCTACAAATATTTTTTCTGTTTGAATAATGTTTTACATATCACATTTAAACAGTACGGTTTCCTTTATACTACTACTACTACTACTACTAATAATAATATTAGTAGTAACAACAACAACGACAACAAAACAACATACTAAACTGGTAAATTGGTTTATTACTGTGAGATCATAGGTGTGCGTGTATAGCTTTTCACAACAGTCAGAACTATCAGATTTTGCAATCTTATTCCTATCTTTACCTTCACCGGTCTTACGCAAGTGTACGGCGTTTTCCTTGATGTAGTGGAGTGTTACTTAATACTACTGGAGTATTATGAGCTCATGTAGTATTACTGTTAGAGTAGCTGTGGAGTGTTCAGGCTCATGTGGTATTAACTCAAATCTCTGTACACAAACGCATGTGAACACACCCCGCTATATCAAATGTTTCACAATTGTTTCATGCAAACCATAGAATCTTTATGTTTTTTGCTTAAGGCGAAAATAAGTTTACACCACACTGAAGCTCATTTTGATCAGGGACCGCCAGGATCAAAACCAACCAATCATATTTAAGCTTACTGTTTTTAAAAGGCTCTTGGTGTTTTTGTGCAAGCAAAATGAGCTTGAGACTACATGTCTATTTAGCAGATATGGTACACTAATTCTGAATCCAGTCCTTTGAGACCCCTGGGGTGAGTGTTTTGTCTTCAGGCACAATGGTGATTGATCAGAACCGGATCTCATTAACACTTCAGTTCCTAGGTCACACTTAATTGGGATTGAACTTGCAACCTTTGTGTTAATGGACCGGAACCATAAAGCTCACCCCCCCCGCCAGCAAGGAGCAATGTCAATGTTGACTGATGGGAATGTTTCAGGCATGTTGGGAGTTTAAATGTGTATGATCACTTACTGGTGTCTGGTGTGTGTGTGTGTGTAACACTGGGAACAGGGTTGTTTTGGCCATAGACTGGACTCCACTGTTGCCAGGGACGAGTGAGTCCTTCGTTTATCCTGCCAAAATTCTCCTTGGCAGTAAAAGGGGATTCAGTTCACTCATATTTTTTTTTCTTGTTCCTCTTCTCTTTTCTCTCTAAATAAAACATGCCAGCACTCTCAGCTTGCTTTAGCCGCACACACACATACATACAAAGGTCCCCAGCTGATTCTTTCTGTCAGTCCTCTCTGGTGATCTCTGCTTGCTTGTGTGTGTGTGTGTGTGTGTGTGTGTTTCTGTGCTCCAATGCCCAGTCAAGGACAGTGATGCGTGCAGATGCATACTCTACATATACTCATTTTCAATCTTCTCATGAAGGACGATTGGTTTTGGTGACCTCAAAAACTATCATGAAATTCTGTGGCTTAATGGAACATATCCATTAAGTGTTACATATTTAATTGGAGTCTGAAGTGAGCTTTCAGTTTTCAGAAAATCAGTGTTATTTTCAGTAATATTTATGAACTTTTATAGTATTTCGAATACTATTAATATGCTCTTATTTGTATATTTTTATTTTATTTTGAATTAGTTTGTATGTGCTTTTGTAATTTGAATTAGCTTTTTTTTTTTACTTTTTTACTTTCTTAAATACTATTAATACAATTGTAATAGTTTTAGTCTTAGTTTTAGTTAACAATAAAACACAGGTCAATAAAAATAATAGAAATTATAACAATTATGCCCTCTTTGGCTGCACAGAAATATATTACGTGATCAGTATCTGAATCATAAGCAGATGACTCTTATGAGTAGGTGTTTTATTGAAGCATTTAAAAAGATTCATGCAAAAAATGTATTTAAATGTTTATTTACTTGTTTGTTTATTTGTTTTCTTATATATATTTATATGTATGAATCTGCTTATCGGCACATTGTGTTTTTCAGAAAGTACAAAAGATTTTTCACACATGGTTAGAGTTTTTATCTTAGTCGTGCTTGCAACAACACAAGGCATCAAGCTGGGTAGCCCCGCCCACAGCAAACTCTCATTGGTCCAAAATCCCACTCCATATGGCTGTTTATTAAGCATCAAATATTAGCCTCTTTCCTCTCATTCTTGTTCTCGGTCTCTCTCTCTTCCTCGTCCCTTATCTTCTCTGTGGTGTAGTTTGGCAGAGATCTGTATGACAGCAGTGAGATTGTTTTCTCTCTCAGCAGGTAGTGAGACAAAAAGAAAAAGATCAAATCCACTTGGCTTATTGCATGCTTAAAATGCTTACCTCTCTCTCTTTCTCTCTCTCTCTCCCTCTCTCTCTCTCCATCTCTGTCTGTTTTCCCAGGGTGCTGTTTTGTCACATTCTACACACGGAAAGCTGCCCTGGAGGCCCAGAATGCACTGCACAACATAAAGACCTTAACTGGGGTGAGTGTTTGTTTATCTGCTCGTGTCTGTCTCTCTATGAAAGCTAGCGAGGCAGAGAATTTCTTATTCAAATGACGACAGTTTCAAGTTTTTAATCTGGTTTCCTTTGTTAGAGGTTGTAATTCAGGAAAAATATGTGAAGTTGTGTTGAAGAGACAGGCTTATGGCAGGGTTTTTCGTCTCGAGTCAAAGAGCGACTTTAATGAGTTTATGATTTGCGCTTTCTGACGGAGCGAGTGATGTTTGTTGTCATGAAATCAGAGTCCTTGTTCTCGAAATCCAAACACAAATGATCATGGGAGGGATTCGAGCTGTACACTAGCGTTCAAAAAGCGTAGCGTTCAAAAATGTTTTTCATGTATTTCTTTAAGAAAGTAATTAATAGTTTTATTTAATAACGCAGCATTAAATTGAGCAACAGTTACAGGAAAGATTTTTTATTTATTTATTTACAGAAATGTACAGTAAAAAAAGCACAAAATTAGCATATTCAAATAATTTTTTGAAAGGTCATTTGATAGTGAAGACTATAAGATAATTCAGGCTAAATTCAGGCTATCATAAGAATATTTCACACTAAAAAAACAATATAACAAAGATATTCATTTTAAATTGTGATACTTAGTTTTATTGTATTTTTGAAAACCTTTTATATATATATATATACATATATGCAGCCTTAGTGAGCATATGAGTCTTTTTTAAAAACACTGAAAAATTTGAAAACCAAAATGTTGAACATGTATTTCATAGGGATGCACTAATATTAAATTTCTATCTGAGACCAATTAAACCAATGATTATTCCCATAGTCATATAACCAGTGAACAATAAATTCTGGATTTTAAAATCTGACTCTAATACATTTAAACCAAATAAATGTAAAATTAAATACTGAAAAAAAAAAAAATTAAAAGGATTATAATTCTGAAAGTGATTTTAAGCATTTGAACATTATAAAATAAATAAATAAATAAAGTACTGTACTGGTTATGCAACAGCTCATTTTGGTCCTCGAATCTGATTGGCTGAAAGGAGTGTGATATTCTAGTGAAACATGTTTGTGTATTTGTGCATTGCATGTTTTTGTGTTTGTGTGACTGTATAAAACCGTATCAAAGGTCACTGTCAACTGTAATAAAATGAAGTTGTCCATACAGTCAAAGCAAAATTCATTTTTTGAAAACTAAACAATAGTGCTATTAAGAAACCTGACAGTTTTCTTGCTTTTATTGTCATTGTTTTCAAATCATCTTTTTGTTTAGTTAGAAATGTTGTTTTTCCTACTCCAAACCCTTTAGCCTACGGCAGACCTAGAGATGTCACGTACGATTATCATATCAATCGCTGCCATAATCAGACCGTCTCTGAAGCAGTGTGTGTGTGTGTGTGAGTGTGTGAGGACGATTGAAGGCTAATGTAGGACATGTCTGTTAAAGTATCCTCCAGCTGTGAACGAATTCATCTCTCTCTCTCTCTCTGTCTCGCATTAATTCAGTTCACTGAAGCCTGCTCATACACTACAAGATCACTTCAGTTTTGTGAAGACGCTTGTTATGAAGTTTTTTGGGCAGTAGACATTTATTTACCGTAATTACAGTCACAAATGAGCAGGACCAAATTAAATCCGAAGACTTTATGCTTATTTTGAAGGAAAATCGCATATGAAAATGTTAGCTAAGGGGGTTATTAAGATTGTAGTTGGAAGTTAAATCCAAATATGTAATAAGAAAACATATTTGCAGGTTTAATAAACAAGCTGGGTATTTACTGAATTTGATCAGTGCCAGGCGTTCTAGTTCTGTAGAAATGTTCGTCTATCTATTTATTTATCGTTCTACTTGCGTTGATTAAAATTATTTGAGCTGATTACAAGAATTCCTCCTGTGTGTGTGTGTGTGTGTGGATTATCTGTTTATGACTTCTTAATTGGTTTCAAGAAGGTCTTGTCTGTTTTAAAGTGTTTGTTTTTGCATGCACACTCTAAAAAAGGTAGCTTTTATGTTTTATATATACATATATATATATATATATATATATATGATTTTAATTACATATCACTTACTGCTAGTGTTTATGCCACTGTGTGTGTGTGTGTGTGTGTGTGTGTGTATTCATGAGAGTGTGGCAGCTTATAAAATCCCCACTGTGTTCCCATCTGTCTGACTTCTGTGATCTTTTACTCAAATACACACAGTGTGTGTCCTCAAAACCACTGGACTACACATACTACACAAAGAAAACTAATTTTTTAAACATTTCTTAAACATCTGAATAGATATTTTTAATTGTAAAAACAAAATGTATGGTCTGTGTCTAAAGACACCAAGTAACCTCAAACAACAAACTTGGGTCTTTTAAAACCTTTAAGTATTCTATCCACGGTCAGAAAGAGCATGTGTGTCCTACAGGATCAGATGCCTGAGGATGCCAGCAGTAGGGCAAACCATTAAAGACAGAGAGAGTGTGTGTGTGTGTGTGTGTGTGTGAGATGAAGGTCAAAGGTCAGAGTTAAAATGAAGTAAACGGATATCTTCAGTTATTTCTGACTGCTTTTATAATTCGATCCAACCCAAGAGTTATGGAGCTGTCATTCTGTCTTCAGCCGCAGATGTTGACTTCTTTCAGGTGTCTGTGTGTGTGTATGTGTAAGCAAACGTGTGTTTCGTGAGAGACTGCTAACAGAGCATGCCCTCTGTAATCAATGTCATGGCCTGTAACGGGAGAGAGAATGAGAACACACACAACCACAAGCTCTGTGATGGCCACCAATATCCACACACACCATACAGAGAAGACAACATGAATATTAGGATACATATTCCACACATACTGTACAGAACCTGTGTGTATGTGTGTGTTGGACAGATCTCTGACAGTACAGTCTCTGGCAGTATATCAAAGCTGCATTCAAACTTGTGCAGTTGACCATGAAGCTGAAGGTGTTATAAGAGGAGAGATTTTGAGAAGAAAATAGACGAGCAACCAAAAGCAGAGTTGTAGGCTTAGCAGATATTCACACAGAACACGTTCTTTCTTCCAAAGACAGTAAGCACAGCAGAATCGGACAGAATGCAGAGGTTTCAAAACTCATCTTTTGGATATTTCACATTAAAATATAGAACTATTAAAATATAAAATGATTTTGAAAATATATACACATATGAGATACAAAATTAATTAGTTCATTTATTTATGTTTAGATTTTTAGTGACATTTTGGAGTAATGTTTATGATTTAAACGTATATATATATATATATATATATATATATATACACACACACACACACACACACACAAACAATCATGTTGTTTTTTGTGATTTATGGGGACTCTCCATAGGCGTAATGGTTTTTATACTGTACAGACTGTATGTGGTATACACTGACCCTACACCCAAACCTACCCCTTACAGGAAACTACATGATTTAGATTTTAGTATATTTTTTAAGCCTTTTGAATTACAAAAATGTCATCATAAATCACCTTCATATTGTAATACCTATGTCATACCCATGTCATTATACAAACGTGTGTCCTTATAATTAAACCACATAAACATGCACACACACACACACATAATAAATATACATATATATTTAGTAAACAAAAATGCTTTTATTTTGGATGCAATTAATCGTTTAACAGCACTATTATTCATTTTTATTTGCTTAAATAAATAAATAACCCCTTGTGAATTGTTTTAGACCAAAATACATATACAGTAATCTTGTATACTGTCAAAAAGTAAGGGAAATTATTATCAAAAACCCTAAAATGACACCACACAATGCTGAAAATGCAGTGTTACACTATGAAACTCCCAAAGACATCGGACAGGTTTGTACATAGACTGGCAATTGAAAAACTGTACAGATAAAATGCGTATGGCAAATTATTCAAAAAATCGTTGACTAGAGATTAAGAGAACAAGAACAAATACGTGCGAAAGAAATAGATGGAACGCAATAAACATTTCATCGGCAAAGTGCTGACAAATCACCTTCATCAAACCCCCGACACGCGTACATCTTCATTCCGCTAGCATCTATCGAGATGAAGAATTGAGTCAGCGGAAAAAATGACGACACATTAACAAGATTACAGCGATAATGTAGAACATCAGCGCGGCAGTGAGACGAGGTTGATTATGTGCTGGCGTGAGCGTTAATGAGTGTGTTGTAGCAAATGTGCCGTGTTTGTGTAAATGTAACCCGTGTGTGTCCTGTGTTTCAGATGCACCATCCCATACAGATGAAGCCCGCAGACAGTGAGAAATCAAATGGTGAGTGTCTGTATGTGTGTCTTTATTTATCTCAGGTCGTCTGACTGTATGTTTGTTCTGGGGCTTTTGTCTCTGTGTTTGTGTGAGGGACCGAGGGATGGATGAATTATTGAAGCCTATGAGAGCCACGGGTCAAGAATAGTTTAAAGCGTGTGTCCTGGCAGTGACCCAAACACACTCACACGAGCCATCTTGCTCACAAAAAGATTTTATTGATGTGGTTAGGAAGTCCAGTGTAAGGGAGCTGGTGCTTGGCTAGGGGCCCACATTTCCAGAGATTTGAGAGCTGGATTATGATGTAACTGTAACACCTATGTTACTACATACCTACACTTTAATAAAAGAGATTAATGTTCATGTTAATTAAGTACAAAAGGTTAATGTAGTACAAAGTTTGCACCTTCATTCAAAAAATTCACTGTGTTCAAGGTGACTTATTGTTATTTATTGTATGGAAATTGAACTGTGGTCAATGTGAAATTATGTTTAAAAAATAGTAATAAATTCACATTTCAAGTTTAATAGTCACAATTTATTATTTTATTTTTGGGTCATTTTTTTATTTTTTTCAGTATTATTCTAATTTTATTTATTTATTTTAAAAAAGGAATGCATTTATATAATTTAAATCCTAATTGATTAAATTATTTAAATTGTCAGTAATTTATGTTATAATTTGCCACTTTAAAATAAATTAATACATCCTCAATAATTTAAATAAAATTCATAAAAAAAACATTCTTACAAAAATAAATAAATCATAACGACTATATATATATATATATATATATATATATATATATATATATATTATAATCATTTCACACATGTATTTATAAATAAATCATGATGTTTTAAAGTTGAATATAAGTAAAAAATTATGTCGTAGGTTGTGAGCTAAAATATTTCATAAACTAGAAATTGCTTTTGTGTAGAATAAAATTTGCTTGCAAGCCATATTAATGAGCAAGTCGATTCTTGAACAAATCTGCCAGACTGGTTCACAAATCAGTCTGGATGATCCATACCCGAATTACTCTGAGACAGAATTATTTGGCAAAAATTGTATCAATTGATTTTTACAAGTCAATGGATGATAACATTCTTAACACTAGTTAATGGCCTTATTGTATTTGATTTGCTGCAGGTTATTGCCAAGAAAAATATTTGTTGTAATATTTCATCAAAATACAATAACTTGCTCTGCCTCTAAAATGACTTATTATGAAAATAAAATGGTGTGCGAATAGCATTTCATGTATTTTCTTCAGAGTCAGATTGGACTCTGCTGCTAGTCTGTGTAAAAGTCTGTCTGAGTGACAGTGATGTTATAGATGTGACCTCCATAAAACATCTCTCATGGTGTTACACCAAATGTTAACTGTAAGCATAGCTGTAATGCATTCATTCTGCTTATTAGTGAGCACAGTAACCCATCAAACTGAGAACCCTGCTCCTGTGTGTGTGTGCGGTTAATCTTCTGATATGACACTGTGTGTGTGTAAAGGCGAACCTTTGAAACAGCACTTATCGCTGGCTCATCCTGTCGCTGTTAAATGCACAAACAATTCAAACAGCAAAATAAACAAGTGAGCTATCGATTTCCCAGAGTGCAGCGGCTTGCTTATCGGCCGCCCAGCGGTAAGAGCTGACACATTCTTCATTAAAAAAAATTGGATTACAGTTTCCTCACTCTTGCGCTCGCTCTCTCTCTCTCTCTGTCTCTAGCATGCACAAACACATAACTGCAAACTATCACTGAATATATTATTTCATTGTTTTGTATATGTATTTTTAATATTTCCTTGTTATTCATTGTATGGAAATCTGTTTCTACCTTTAAAAAAATAATTATATAATGTTACAAAATAATTTAATTTTATTTAATTTAATTTTATTTTATTTTTCTGCAGTGTCATGGATATCTGTGCAGTATTGACATAAATTTCTTTGAAATTGGTTAAAATATTGCATCATAGAAAGTCATATTGAAGGTGCAATTATTTTATTTTATTTGTTACAATACTATTTATTTATTAATTAATTCATTTAATTTAAGACGGAAGTGTGTTTCCATACATATTCACAACATTAAATCGAAGTAGCATGTTATTATAGGAAGCTGAAAGCAAAACCAAATAAATAAAATCAATAAAATTACATAAAGAATTTCCAAATCCACTGATATTTGTGGAGTATTCCATGTGTCATTCAGTGTAGGTTTATTTACATTGTATCTACTGTTAAAAAGAAATAGCAATACAGCTTGCCAGAAAACCCCACTTATTTAGCCGGTTAATGAGGTGAGCAACAAAACTACATTTCCCATCATTCTCTATGGCAGCACAAGACTGATAAAATACATAAATAAAGCATCAATTACACACCTAATGCACCTTTTCCTCTTCATTTTAGTGGATTAGTGCTAAAGAGCTTCCTGTCTTTACGGTGAACTGAAAAGGGAAGAAATAAAAATGAAATTGCTAAACACATCCATTTTATTTTCCGAACATAAATGCACATCACATCATAATTACGGCCTCTGAGCTCGTAAATAGGATCTTCCCTGGAGGACTAGAAGGGAGCACACACAGATTACGGGCAAAAGAGAGCACTCGGGTCATTGAAAGAAAGATCAAAGAGAAGCAAGCGAAAATGTTCGGTTTTGTGTGTCTGGGCTTGATGTGCTAATGAGACATTGATCACATGCAGCCGTCCCCACACATTGGTCACATTTCTTTTTTTTCTTTTTTCAACTATTCTTTTCTCTCAGCGGTGGAGGACAGAAAGCTGTTCATCGGTATGGTGTCGAAGAAATGCAATGAGAACGACATTCGGGTCATGTTCTCTCCTTTCGGACAGATCGAGGAGTGTCGCATTTTGAGGGGACCAGACGGACTCAGCCGAGGTGAGACATATGCACATACTATATCGTTTTTACATTTTTTTAATGGGAACATGTGATTGAAAACCACATTTTTCTTGCTCTTTTAAAATAAGTGAGATGTTTACACAACGCTAATCTGAAATGAACATTGTGAGCTAACTAAATTTGAGGCTATGAAGCGTCACAATGGGGGCCACGCCCACATTGAAAAGTCATTGGTTTAATAAAGCTTTCCATGTAACTAAATGGTAAACACACATATATATATATATATATATATATATATATATATATACAGTATAAATATTTCGATTGTCAGCCATTGTTTTGTGTCACACAGAATTTTAGTTTTACAGCTGTGACATCACAACCATAAACTCATTAACATATCCACCCATCAACACCTATTCATTATTATAGGGATAGTTCATGCAGACATTTAAATTCTCTCATTAATTACCAAACCTATAAAACCTTCACACACACACACACACTATAAGTCATTTACACAATCTGACATGTGCTTAATATTGAACTGGAAATTAGGTGCTGGGCGGGTGACTGTATATATATATATATATAAAAGTGATTGATTATCTTTAGAACACAAATTGAGATATTTTTGATGAAATATGCAACTACTACATTCAAGAAGGTAGTAAAGACATAATTAAAATAGTCCGTGTGGTATCTGTGGTTCGCATTATTTTAATATATTATCTTAATAATGAACAAACGGGTTTGTAGTGTCTAATAAACTGGAAGCCTCAGGAATAGGCTTACTTCCAAGTTGAGGAAAAAGGTGGACAGAGATTTAAATATAGAAGTCTTTAAGGTACAGTAGCAATATCAACATGTTAAGTTATAAAGTTTGGAAATGCTTATTCAAAAAAATAGTTTGTGAGTGTTTTTGGTGCAAGAAACTCATTTTATATGTGGAATTGCAACAAAAGTGTAGAATACAACTCATATTTATGATATATTATTATGCTGGTGTTTTTATACTTCGTTAAAGGGATATTTGTTGTAGACGTATGCATACATTCTAATCAAACATGGCAGTGTGAGATACTAGTTAGTGGGTTTACCATTCTAGCCATCAAAGTCTGTAGTTAGCAAAGTCAGTCTTTCACAGTGTGCTTAAGGATGTTCGATTTCCTCCAGAATTACGGGAATATATGTGGTACATTAATGCATTGAAGAGTTTTCCATCTTGATGTAACCTGCAGGGAATTACAGCGTACCTCCAACTTCCCACAATGCTCTGCTTTCGCATACAGCCATCTTTTATCACTCGTTTATCCTCCTCATCCACTCCCCTAGTCGCCTCTCCATCCTCCGCTCATTGGTGCTACTCCTCCGCAGTCCTTATTTTCCGTCTTTTCCTCCTGTCCTCATGAATATTTTAATTCCACAGGAGATTAACTTTATTCCCTGAGCTCGTGGTTGGAGATATATTTGAAATGCTTCTATGAGAGAAACTACCACCCCCTTCCATAAAAAAGGATTGGATGAATAAATAGATGAGCAAATGTGTACGTAAAAGAGGTGTACGGTAAAGCCCACGGACTAGGATGACTTTAAAAGTGCTCTCGTGCCGCTATTAAAGCGGTCTATCAATCATCATTGAACTTCACTATTAATAAAATATAGATCAGGCCACATGCGAGCGCAGTGCCCTGGGAGCTACCCCACTTTCTTCAAAAAAACTCACTCTCTCTTCGCTCTCTCTATCCCTCTATATCTTCCTCGTTCATTCTTGTTTTATGACAATGACAGGTAATTGCATTGTTTTTGCCATAACTACAACGGCTAAAATGGCTGGGTACGGAATGTATTCAGACCCCCTTAAAAATTTCACTCTTTGTTATATTGCAGCCATTTGCCAAAATCATGTACATTAATTTTTTTCCTTATTAATGCACACACAGCATCCCAAATTGACAGAAAAACACAGAAATGTTGACATTTTTGCAGATTATTAAAAAAGAAAAACGGAAACATCACATGGTCTTAAGTATTCAGACCCTTTGCTGTGACACTTATATATTTAACTATAATTAGTTATAGTAATTATTGTCCATTTCTTCTGATCATCCTTGAGATGGTTCTACACCTTCATTTGAGTCCAGTTGTGTTTGATTATACTGATTG